>WMED01000628.1:0-32895 GCA_019650415.1 Pipa parva
GTCAGGCAGTCCATCTCCAACGATAAAGGAGTAATCCGGGAAATAAATAAATTCCAAACTTTGAACCGAAAAAGTCTGCCCCGGTGCAATGGTATGCACAAAAGGTATTAGCTGCAACTAAATTTGATTATTTTTTGTGTGCACATATATTTGGAGGGTCTTTTGCTTTTTTTTTTTTGTCTATTTGCAGTTTACTATCTCAGTTGCTGTACCATGAATTCACACAGTCTGTATTGTATGGAATCCCTTATTTGGAAGAAGGTTATGGGGCTTCATCTTTTTGTTAAGATGGCTACATCTCAGCCATAAAGTAAGACCGGACTGCTGTGTTGATGGAAACACACAAAACTGTCTTTAAAGTTAATTTTAGTCAGTGCTAATCTACTTCATTAGAACAGCTCTGTAGATTCCTCCAGTCATTACATGTTAAACATGTATTTTATACACATTAATTCACTGGGAATAGAGCCCTTTTAACAAACATTAGTATGTTGTGTTACACATGTTTATAACTGGAATAGTTTATGAATATTGTATACGTTTTAGAAGACATTACTGTAACACTTTTGTTTCATGATTTATCACCAGCTGTGCTGGTTATAATGTTTAGTGTACCTAAACAGAAACAATGCAAAGTCCAATTGGCTTTGAGTAAATGGACTCTGCATGGTACATGGTACAAGAGAAAATCCATTAAGTATATATAACTGTATTATCAATGTTTATCACTTTGCATTGTAACGTTAGTTAAAGAGGAACTAAAGTCTCCGAATAAATCACATTTGTTCATTTAGCCTACATTCCAGCAAAAAAATAAACCCACAATCTTTCCCTTCCAAGTTAGCGATTTAATTATCTCTACTTCTTCTGCATGCATTATTGTACAGGTACAAGGCAGAGCAATTTTGTAGCAATTTAGTTCCACCCCCTGCAGAGAAAACTGTTGTGCTTGACCAGTTCTTCTTACAGAGCATGTGTGAAAACCTGCACTGTGTCTACTGAATGGCAGTTAGAACAGGGGTAGGTAAACTGCGGCTCACGAGCATGCAGCTCTTCAGCTATCTTGTTGTGGCTCTGAGCGCATCTCACTCACCCATGACCTCCAATGCTTTTTCTGATAGAATGTCGGCAGGTCATGTGATCGAGAGCGGGTGCTCCTTCCCCTTTGGGCACTCTAAAAAATTACCGAATGTAGGAGGAATTAAAATGGTTATCTCCTGTGCAAAGTTTGCTGACCCCTGAGTTAGAATGAAAGGAGTAATAAAGAATAAAATGCTCTTATAAGCCCCTCTTTTGGTGTGGGAGTATAGTATAGTGGTTGAGGTATATGTTTTCACTGTGGAAAGTCGTTTGTTCAAATCACAATTTTTATTTATTTTATCAGTAAATAAGGTGGTACCTGTATTTTGTGAATACAGTGAAGTAATTTTGTTAAGAAATAAAGGATTTAATAATCTAATAAAACTTTAAAAAAAAATAAAAAAAAATCTGAATTTGAACCAACAACCTTCCATCTAAAAAATACATAGCATTTTACCACTATGCTATACTTCTATAACAAGGGAGAAGTATTTACAGAAGTAATTCATTTTACTATTACAAGCTTCTCCTAAAGCTGCAGGAGTTTGCCTAATGGACCATGTGACAATCCCCAACCAATTAAACAATATGGGTGATGACCTGTCAGGGTTCCTTAACATATTAATGAGGATCCAGATCCAACATGGTGGCTGTGAGATACAGTTCTATAAAATAGCGCAGCAGCCCAATGGTACCTGTTTGCTGCTTCATAATGTAGAGGTTCAGGCTGGCAGACCCAGTGCTTTCACCATATGGTTATGGTTAGGGGACCTTAGTTCTTCTTTAACCTTATTGTTTGTATTATTATTCCTATTATTATTTTTAACCTTGATCATAACAGCAATTTATTGTCTATTTAATGAAACTTAATAAGGAAACGTTACTGTTTTGATTTTTCTCCTTTGTCTGCAGAGAAAAATGGAGTAGCGCGCTTCCTGTACAGCGGGGAATGCAGAGAGGCCTGCCCTCAGGGATATTATGCAGCACAGAGCACCTGCATGCAGTGCCCCAGCAACTGTGACCTTTGTAGCAGTGATTCTACATGCATCAGATGCTTGGAAGGCTTTTCCTTGGAAAATGGTGTTTGTCAAAAGCTACAATGCCCTGAAGGTAAGAAATTAAAGCTGAAACATGCAGAAAGCTACATCTATTGTGTCATGTGCATTTTCCTGCTCCCAAAAACAATAATATTTTGTAGGACTTTGAAGCATTGACTGTACAAAGGGCAATACTAGGCCCCTAAACAAAGCTTCTGTTAAATTCATTACGGTATTGAACAGGGAAAACATTTTAGCCAGAAACATCACAAAGTGCAGTTATTCAGAGTCTCTCCCATCTCATGTAAAGCAGCTATGATTAGCAGAATTTAACGGGACACTAAAGCTTGTAAATAAAGAGATTTCTATTTATTGGACACCTAGAATTAAATGCAATGTGTTAATATTACAGGTTTAAGCATACTGCAGAACAGTCATATCAATAGAAGAAAAAACAAGCACTTGCAGCAGAAGTTATCAGCTGATCCTAGCCCCACCCCCCATTACCCCAGTGTAGTCTGTTAGTTGGGTATAGCATTTAAATTACTGATCAGCTTTTCACTCTGAGCTGTGTTTTCTGTATTCATATTTCCATAACCTAGTTTTTTTCTTTCTGTCTCTGAAGAGGAAACAGAGGACGCAGAAACTGGCAACTGCGTGGCATGTTCAGAAGGATGCAGGACCTGCTATTCAGGTATGAATACTTTACTTTAATGCTTCATGCTGATGGAAGTTGTAGGTTAAATGAAATGCCACAAGTTGAAACACAGATTAAACATATTTACCGTTAAAGCATTTTAATGACAAAATCTTAGATAGCAGCTTTTACATTTCACACATACTTCTATATTTAGTGATTCATTTCTACTCTCTCATAAAATGTCAGTAATAATATGAGATATCTAGTTAAAGGCATGTGTGATTTTAAATAGTAATGTTTAAACATGTAGGTTTAACTTTATAAATGCTGCAATTGCTGGATCCTGATTCATGTTACAGCTTATCTTCTCTTCTTCATTTGCAATGTCCCAATCTCCTTCACTTCCACCTCCTCTTGACCTAACACTGCTTCTGAGCTTGCTCACATCAGTGATACTGAAAAGGAGGTTTGGACCAGAGGGGGATTGTGATGCTGGAACTAAAGAAATTAAGTAGTTGGGCTGTAACATAAAGAAAAAGCCAGTGATACAGAAAAAAAACCTTCCCTCCCAAAATATTACACAATTTTATTGTCTTTCAAGAGTACAGCAGAAATGCAATCAGTGACTAATATTCCCGTGTGGGACATGATTGTGGCCAATTCACGTTTAATCGGAAAAGCATGCAATGAAAGCATTATATGACAAAAAAATTAAAAGGAAAATAAATCAAGTGGTGTTATCGCAATGATAAAAAACACCACTAAAAATAACAGCTATGCGTCATTAAAAGTACACCTAATCATAACTTAGACATTTCTGTGAAAAAATGTTAGTTATTCCCGTTTACTTGTGTGAAACAGTTATCAATTCCAAATACTGTCTCCTTTTTTATTTTTACATTAATAGCTGACTTGTGTAAAAAATGTTAACAACTTACATTTGCAACCGTTTTCATTTTGATCAGTCATTAAGGTAAAGGAAAGGAAACAGGCAGAAACCGCCAAAAAATTTTACACAAAATGTCAACTACCTCTGTAACGCTTACGTCATCCATTTCTTAAACTGAGACCTAAAACTGATCTGTTTCAACATCAATTGAACCTGGTCTTAAAACACTGATTTTCATAACAAATGGTAAAACAGAATCCACTATGGAGGCAAAGTCAAAAATACATTGGTATAAATGGACATAATTTGATATGATTTGATTCATTTTTATTGATGACTTGGTTACTGGTGGGAAGTGTTTTAGGATGTAAGTCTATCGATGACATATTTGTAGTCACAGCATATGAGCAGGTTGGTAGCTCTTTCTCGTATAAATAATATTTCCAGTGAAACTTATTCTCTTGCACTCAACCACTTTGCAATGTAATTCAGAAGGGCATGAATTACATTGCCCCTATTCTTCAAAGGGACAGACCTTTGCATAATTTAAGGAAATGAGTGCTAAACTTAGAAAAGTAGTACATCAAAAATTGAGCACAAGAATACTAAAATAAGGGACATTCATGGAGTCAGCTTCCTATTGCTATGTACTATATATATATATATATATATATATATATATATATATATATATATATATATATATATATATATATATATATATATATATGTGTGTGTGTGTCTTATAATTCAGCAGACAGAAATAAAGGACTATACAATATGTGAGATCTTGATTGGCCAGATGCAGTAGCCTTTAAAGAGATTAGTATATGTGAGTGGAAAGACAGTGAAGACCCTGCAATAGGGTATAGTGGTGAAGGAAAATTCTAAGGGGAGGAACTAAGGACAGCTAAGTTCTCATCAAGGAGTTTATTAGGGGGTAGGCCCCAAATGGTGTAGATGGAGAATGTCATCTTCAAGCAGGACTACAAGAGTGTGCATACAAAATTTCAACAGCTTCCACAAAGTAGTTCCTGATTATTAGTCTTATTATTAGCCTTCTCCATACATAAATAATTTTCTTCTCCTGAGTGTGTAGTGATGGGTCCCCCCAGAATGCACCTGTTTCAGAATGGCTTCAGATACAATATATGGAACTGTTGTGTATAACATTTGTGAGTATTCACTTCTCTGAGGGACAGAATCTATATGTATGTAATGGCACTTATCTCTCATAGTCACTCATAAATTGGGAGCAATAGCCTGGTTATAGTAGAACCTGCTAAATTCCTCCAAGGTGCCCCCGTGCTGGCAATTATAGAAGATACCTATAGAAACCAGTGGTATATAATCACATACTATAACACAGAAAGCAGAGAACTTCCACCAGAAATGAATAAGATTTATGAATGTCCCCTTAGACTCCTCCTCCTCACCTCTACACACACTGATATTCTTCCAGCCAATATAACTTTAATCAGTGCAATACTGAAAGGACATCAGTTCACTACAGAGGCCAAGCAATGCAGGCTCCCCATGGAAATCACTATTACTAGTGGGGATTGAAGGGATCCCCTTACTGGGGATGTATTTAAAGGGCAGTTTGATCTCCTCACACTTCACATCAACCACATTATTCCAATGTTCAGTCATTGAACTCCAACTAAGCTTAGTCATGTTTAAACAGTGTAATTTTTTCTGTGTTGATTTTAGGTGCCCTTTGGTACTAAAGACGTACCTGGAAGTTAAATGAGATTTATAAACACTCATAACTTTTATTTAGTAGTCACAGTTATCATTGGCATGGTTATGATTAGCTTTCATTATCAGTTGTCTTCAGGTTTTGCCATCAAACTACCGTGTCAGTAGTAAAACAGAACCTTCTGGAATCACCGCTAGAAATAGATAACAATAAATGTAATTATTATAAAACATTTTTATTGTACAATATTACAAGTTTTTTTCTCCCTACACACAATTTTCTATATAAAACTGAAACATATTTGCTTTTTAACTCAAACATTCTCCCAGTGTAATGTTGAAATAACCTCAAATAACCCAAGTGTAAAAATAACCTGAAAATGCAAACATGTCTCTTCAGCAGAACATAGTATAAAACCTCCAGAGGCTTAGATGGATAAGTTGTTACAAGCCTGTAAAGTTAAAGGATTTCCTCAGACACACTAGAAGATCACCCTTTAGTCTTCTACTTATTATAAAAATTTCTAACATTTGAAGGCATTAGTTAGACATAATGCACAGATACCCTTCAGTTTTATTAGCATTATTAAAAGCATCCCAGCTAACTGGCAGACAGATTTATTAAAGTGCACCTGTCACCTCAAAACTAATACTAGTTTAGGTTCTACTAATGAAATAAACATTTTGTAAATATATATGTATTTAAAAAAAAAAAAAATCTACCTTTATACAGTGTTTCTCTCTGTTATCTTCCCTCTCAGCCTGACTTTTCATTCCCGAGTTGGGTTGGGCGGGGCTACATGAAGATTGACATTATTGCTCCTCCAATCAGATTCCTTAAATAACAATCTAACCATAATTGCTAAATTCCTTAATTTACATAAGAAAAAATTAATTTCCAAAAGGAGCTAACTTAAAAAACGTATTTGGCCTTGTCGTACTGAAAATCAGAAACTCATTTTTAAAATTTTTTTGCTTATACCATTATATTGAGACACAAATATTATCTGTTGTTCCTCTTTTGCTAATACATCTGGAATCCTTGAAATCTCACTATCTTTACACCTTCCTTTGCCAACCTACCTTGCATATGCTTTTGATGCTATTTGCTTTGCCCCAAGTAACTGCCAATTAGGAATCCCACTTATAGTTGAAGGTAGAGTATTGCTTCTCTGATCTCAGAAGTTTATTTATTTTACAGGCACTGGATAGTTATTGCCAATCCCCGAGTGACTTACAGTAATGGATTTTCTTGACATTAGATATCTATCACCAAACATGCCAGGAGTTTTGCTGATGCTTACATCTGAATGTAATCTGACAAAGTATCTATAATGTCTCTTATATATAATAATTTCTCTTTCTTTTCATTTTAGATGAGCCTACAATATGTATAACCTGCAAAAGAGAATTTTATATGTAAGTAACTGAAATGAATGTGTTTCCCTTCTAATTATTTGGTTAGTGTTACACTGGTATTGAATTTTCCTATGTTATAAAAAGGAATTTTGTAGGGTAACAGGGCCAGGCTATGGGGATAGGCTGCTGCCTAGGGTGCGCTATCTTGCAGCTCGCCCCCCACTTTCCCCTTTACCTACCTACCTACTTCCTCTGTAGCCTGGCTCTGTCTGCTGTAGTACTACAGCTTTCCTCCCCCCAGCAATGATGCAACTTCCTGTGAGCAGAAGGAAGTTGAATCATTGCTAGGGAGAGGAATGCTGTAGCGCTCAGCTGCACAGCAGATAGAGCCAGGCCATGAAGGAGGTAGGTAGGGACAGGAGAAAGGAGAGGAGCAAGCACTAATATAGCGCCCCCCTCCTTCAGAGGGTAGCGACTAAGAAAGAGGGGGCAACACAGTGTAGGAGGGGGTTGTGGGGGAAGCACCGTGTGGGAAAGGGGGTTGTGGGGAAGTACAGTATGGGGAATGAGGGTGTTCTGGGGCAGGTATCTCAGGGGAAAAGGGGGAAGGAAAGCAGCATGGAGGGGGGCAGCAAGGAGTCAGACAGAAAAACTTTACATTTAAGATTTTTTCTTTGGGGGCACACTGTAATGAAATGGCTTGTGCATGCATATGGTGATTATATAGGGCCGGAGGGAGAACTTGAGGATGATAGCCTGCTAGGAATACTGAGGAGTAAGACGCCTGTACTCTGCTAGTACTTCTATGCAGAGGTTGTAGTGATCTGATTCTAATCCCCTGAGCTTCCAGACAGAGCAGCACACAGAGGATAAGAATCAGATCATCGAGCCACCACTGTATATAAGCACTACTAGTCTACTAAGTGTTGCAGCAGGCTTACAGTGGGATTATGCGTGTGTGTGGGGGGAGAATGTCGGTCATCATGGACTGGGGGGGCGCAATTTAATTTGATAAAGGCCTGCTGCCCAAAACATGTCACTGTCACTGTTTGTATCACAATAGAAGTCAATAGGTTAATTCACCATTCATTCTGCTGCTTCTTCCTAACTTATTTACTTAGTTTGTATATTGTACTGGGACAGGAGTACTGGAATTAGTAGCGATAAATTCACAATTAAAGAATACTGACTACTATTACGTGGGGGAGTGTCAGTCAATAAGGACTGGGGGATTGGGGGTACAATTTCTTTACTTCGCCTAGGGCGCAAAAAACTTTGGCCCAGCCATGTAGAGTAAGGTCACGTAAAACCTTTTTAGTGCGGAAAATCTATTTCATGTTCAGACACTAGAGCAGTATGTATATTTTCTGATTCCAGCTCTAAAACATCCCAGAATCATGTGTGCCTACTGCAGCCACTTAGTTAAAGGCGGATAAACAGTTTAACTGGATTTTCCCTGTACTGGCCACACAAATGTTTCACTGCCATATTACTTCACTATCATTAGACCCACATTCTCTCTTTTTCGTTGACTGTTCATTTACCAAAAATTCTGTTGGTAGAGATAAATAATCTATGGCCCTGATGTGATTTTTAATGTTCTGTATGTAACACAGGTGCAATATTTTATTTAAAAAATGAATTCAAAGGTAATGGCTGATAACTGATCACTGCTTTTACTAAAACAATTGTTAACCATTTTGTTTTTCTACTGTGGTTGAGTGCCTCTAAGTACAATTCAGATTACAAATGGCATGTACATTTACTAAGGAGTATGTTATTCTAGGTATGATAATTACTGCTATGCAGTTTGTCCTGATAACACATACCATAAAGAGTCTGCAATGAGCTGCGTTGAATGCGCTAGCGACTGTTACAGCTGTACAGAGGAGGAGTGTGTTTTGTGTGAAGAAGGCTTCTATTTCTTGAGTGAGTACATTTCAGATTTTACAGGTTCTAAATAGTAAAGAACGAAACAAACTGCATGAAAGTTACCATTGTAAAAATGTTAAGAATTGCAAAGTTTATTTTTTTCTATATTGTAGATCTTTTTCAGTGGTTAATTTGTTCTCTAGGTTAGGTTATTTTGACTTATTAAAACTGTTACTAAAGCTAGTAATGATTTAAATACTTTTATCTGAATCTTTAATATTAAACATATAACATTTCAAATCCAAAAATGAGACAACTGAACACTACAGTTCGAAGACTAAAATTTCACAATGTTTAATAACAAAAGTACAAACAAGTTAAAGGATTTTTTTTCCTATATTTGTTTTTTGTCTAATCTGTAAAATTAGACATTTTAAAACCAAGCATCTAAGCAAAGCCAAAAGTATTTCTAAAGCCCCTGGTCTATGCAAGGATCTCTAGATTAAGGAGATTATTCATTACGGTATGAATTCCACTGTCAAATTCTCAAACAGCAGATTTCCATAGCAAATCTGCAACAATTTTCCCACTGTAAAATCACGACTGAGACAAATTTTAAAGTTGCAACAATTTTCTAAAGTAAAGTTGTGACTGTGAGATTATTCTCATTATAAAGATGAGACAGTAGCATTCTATTGCGACTGTCTTTAGCTGATGAATTAACACCAATGCGCAACAATTTGCAGCCTAATTTACCATTGTGTGAAGTGAGCTGCGAAGCCTTCGGCTCACTTCGCAAATGGTATTATGTGCCCACTGATGTCCTGCATGCGGACATCAGCGAGCGCATTAAAGGGATTCCAGTCCCGTCGAGGAGACTCGAGTGCTCTATCCGAGACTGAAATTCATTTAATGCGCTCGCTGATGTCTGTGTGCAGGACAACAGCGAGCGCATAACACCATGTGCGAAGTGAGCCGAAGGCTCCGCAGCTCACTTCGCACAATGGTGAATTAGGCTGTTGGACTTTAGTGAATAAACCCCTAAATGGTGTGGGAAAATCTTAAATTGTCATGTAAATTCAGTAAACATCCTAATGAAGCAAGAACCATGGAAATTCTGAATTCTTTAAAAAAAAAAAAAAACCCACATTGTGCTTTTATTTTTACAGAGAACAAAAAAAAAACAAACTATTGCTGCAATTACTAAAATGTAGTAAAATATTTATTAGAATTTATTATGACTGGTTGATCATTTCATCTGTTTGCTGTTACGGCAGATGGGGAGTGTGTCAGTGACTGCGGATCTGGCTTTTACTCAGATGATCTCAACAGAGAGTGTGATATTTGCTACAAAAACTGTGAAACATGTGAAGGCCCATATGATGATGAATGCACTACTTGCAAGCACGGCTACAAACTAATGAATGGGAAATGTGTGAAACTACAATCCCACACAGACGGAGACACATTTATCAATGGTATGTTTTCTCAAAAATATACTTTTCTAATGACATGTTATCCAGAAAGTGCATATAGCCAGATCATACTTTGGTATATTGATTGTGTGTTCTGCTATGCATAGCCTTAATGGTATTTTCTGCAAAGTATTAATAGTATAAATATGATCAGAGAATAACTCATAACTAGTGGTCCATGGTGGCCTATTCAAATTTTGATCCTATTTTCTTCCTGCCTTGCAAACACACCCACCCTGCCAGCCATCCAACTCATCAACCACAGTATTGACTCCATTGCAGGTTTTTCTACTATGGTTAAAGATCTCATGGCTCAGAACCCTCCACACTAATGCGACAAGACTAGTTTAAGCCATTAAATTTGCTGAAAGACATAGCAGGCGCCAAAGTATTAATACACCGTCTTAAATATTAACTTGGGTATGAGTTCAAGCAATGTCAGACTGTAAATTCTGATAGGAGTATTTAAAACTAAGTTTCCACTGTTTGCCAGGAAGAAGGATGCAAACAGGATGAATTGTGATTATTTTTTTAATGAATACTTGGAAAATAGTAAATATGGTGAAAGGATGAGTGCAGAATCTGTACAGCTGACACTACCACTAAAAATGAGTTAAATAAATGACAATGACACAACAGAGATAATAATTATACCTAGACGAGGAGAGATTTCTCTATACGGGGATTTTTTTACAAGACGTTGTCAGTCTCTGTTATGGAGACAGTGTAACAATACAATTATAATCCAGTCATGAGAGAACTGCTCAATATAGTACAAGTGAAGGAAGTTACAGGAATACAGTCATTTAGATAGATCACTCTAAGTACCCAGCAGCAAATGAAAAGAGAGGATTGAGGTCTTTGTCCCACAGAGCAATCTATTACAATCTGTTTTGGAGGGAAACTTGCATATACAGACAGATGGGTAATGAGTGCAGTAACACAAAGTGCTGGGTCATTAGCCAAAAAAAAGCCCAATCATTAGCAGAAAATACGACTTAAGCATAATATATACAAATAAAAAACAGCACTATTGTTCCAAGAGGCAGGAATTGAATTTAGTTTTGAAAATATTGAGGAATTGTTGTTGGTAGAGGAGTGCAGAATGCCAGAGATACGGGGCAGCAAGAGAGAAAGGTTTATCATGAGAAAGGGCAGTATCGCGGAGTGGTGTACTGAGACAAATGCTGAGAAATGAAGGAGACAAGTAGGACGATATGGGCACACACATGAAGAGTTCTCATTAAGATCACATGCATCTAAGCTAAAGAAGCTTTAAGCCTACTGAAATATACCCTTTTTACAAATAGTACCTTGAGCTTTATATCTTCTTCCATGAAGAGTATACTGTAAGTCAGCACATTTATGCATTATGAGTTTCTTTTTTTTTATTTTATCTCTAGTATTACCTTTATAGAGAAGAGCAGACTGTTTAGTACCTCATAACAAATGATTATATAAAAATATAAAATCTATTTATTTTTATAGACATCCGTTCTGCCACAAAAATCTGCTCACGTTAACAGTGCTGTTGGAGAAATTCAGTTTTATTACATTCACTTTCTTTATATACGAGATGAAATGTATCATAAAATGTTTATTTGGCACCAATCCATTAGCTTCTCTATGGGTTATAGTATGTAAAAAAGTATAGGAAAAACAAAAAATCCTAAAAATGAATAAAGATTTAAGAATGCTAAAACACAGCTTGTAAATAAAAATGTTAGTAATCCTGTTCAATTGTTTAGAGGTCTAGTAAGAACCAATCACTGGTATAGTGAAGCTAGAATGATGACACACTATCTCTGATTGGTTGTTGTGAGTTAATAACCTTCTATAAACGATTACTACAGTTGATTAATTCAGTATTTTCTGAAACCCTGTCTCAGGGTTAATTTTTAGCAGAGTCATGCTGGGTTGGCAACCTGGTTTGGATTTTTGTTGTTGTTACATAATCCAACAATTTACTGGTAGAAATACAATAGTGTTGGTATAGGAATAAAAAGAGTCAACATTTGTAAAACAGCCCTCTTGCTAGTGGAGGTAGGGGTTTTGTTCTTTTTACTTTTTTTTTTTCTAAGTAGAAAATCAGCACTACCCTGTCCAGCCAGTAGAAAAAAAAGTCAATATTCCCTATGCTTTATTTCTATTAATATAACCCCCTCCCCCACCACCCGCTACACAAAGGGTGGTATTTCCTGTCTTTTCACTAATGTGGAGAATTTATCTCCTTAACGTTAGGTTCATAGTAGCGTATGAGGCGCTGCACATCATAAACTAGTGTGAAAAAAAATACGGCTCAATGAAAGCCTATGTACTTACCCAGTTCCGGATACACTCACAGACGCCATGTCTGGAACGCTGGGTGCTGCATTTTGGCTGGCGTATGATACGCCGCGCACAAATGCATCCAGATAGGAAGAGTCGTGGATGCCGAGGGAGCATTCACACTGTTGCTGGAAAGTACAATAGAAAAATGTGTGGGAGCATTTTTTTTTTTCACGCTAACATATGATGCACTGCGCATAATACGCTAGTGTTAACCTACCCTAAAGGAAGTGCATATCTCTAATCCTTGTCTACCTTTTGTATACCTTGGAGCGCAGACATAGAATATAAGCCCTTTAAAACTTATTTGGTGCTAATTGTTTCTGTTTCGTTAATTGTTTGCTCTGTAAAATAAAATAAATGGAGTAATACATAAAATATTAAGTATAACCCTTTGCTGTGATTGCTTTCTGCTTTCTAGATCTGCTTGAATAAACACGGCTGTAATAAGATGTTTTCCCATTTATCAGTCACTATAAATGGAAATCTCTTTTTGTAGAAATGACAGAGCTTGAACTTTCACTTCTGTTTGCTTTAAAATGAGAATATATATTTTGCTGCATATTTCATATATTGGTTTTGGTTGTGGGATATGCCCAACTGTGTAATGAATGCACAATATAAATGTACTCTTTAGCCTCAGAACTGGATAAAAGAAACCTCCATTCTGTGACAAATGTGAGACTCTTTTTACTTTTTGTAACTTTACCTAAGCATTCCTCACAAAGTCACCTTTAGATGACATTTACCGAGTCAATGGGATGATAATTGAATTGGCCAGCATTATATTGTTTTCTGTTTCTTTGCATTATCAGACACATTCAGCTATTCAGTCAATGACAAGCTGAAAACTATTCCCAGTGAAGTATACATAAAGATTTAACCTAGTGGGATTCATCATACAAATGAAAAATGGAATAACCGCAGAAATGGATTTTCCCTAAAATATACTCTTTTAGGCTACGGATACACCTCAATGGATATTTATCAAAGTATTTTTGACGTATTTGCTTCTATTCACCACTTTTCAAGGCGTTTTCCATTTTCTTTTGTTTTAATCATTTTTATTTGCCACATTTTAGATATAGACAAACTTACATAGCGGCGACCAAAAAAGCTGATATCAAAAATTGTTCCCACGCTAAAATAAACTCATTTTATATTGATCTTAATGGTGCAACTTTTCGATTTCACTCATTGATATAAGTGCTTCCAAGGTATCACCATAATATATGTGATACTGATTTCCTCTGCCATAATCTGTACAATAGCTGTTAGCTAGTAACACAACTGCTGTTCTGCTCTCCATTTATCTATCAGATATTTCATGATCTTACAATGATTAATATATGCTTGTTGCTTAATGGATGTTGATGATGTATCACTTCTTGAATCATTTAACAGACTTACTACTTGCCTTTAATAGATTAGGAAACACCTTTCTTGCATTATTTATAAAGTAAATGGAAGAAGTGGTTAGTCTTTCCAAAGAAGGCCAGGTGAACTGTCAAACACAGTTTGAAATCAAAAGATTTCCTTCTGTCTTCAGACACCTTCAAATGATTTGTTGAGCCCTTGCATTGAATGTTCCGTTAATTTGGCAGCACAATGGAACCTATATCAACAGTTCCGTCTACTAGAGATCAGTCTGGTTAATTATTTTTACAGCTTAGTTTAAACTGTAGCTATATATATATATATATATATATATATATATATATATAATTGTAACAGTTGAGGTAGGATGCTATTCTGAGTTGAGGAATAATTGTTTGTAATGATTAATAGGGGGTTATTCACTAAGGTGCGAATTCGACTGTTTGGCTTAAACTTTAACTTTTACCCAGGGGAAAGCACTGAAACTTCCTTACCAGCAAAAGCGAGGCCTGAGACTTGGGTACAATCTACCAATCAAGTCAGACAGGAAGAGCAGGGCCGCTGCAGGCAGGAAACAAGGTGCCATATCTATAATTAATGGTGCAGTGGTATAGACGGCCCTAAATTGGTGTACACAGAGCACTAGGACCCACATGAAGGAAAGAGACCCCATATAGTGCAGAGGCATGGGATTCTGCCAATCAACTGATAATACATTATATTACACCTGTGACTGCTCTCTCCCTCTAAACAACTTCCTTGTATGGGAAATACAAGCATGTAGCCACACCCCCTCCTCTCCCTGGCTTCTCTCTCTACAGCCGACTGCACAGGCAGTCGGGCAGCTTTTATCTGCAGATGCCCAGGGTTAGGAACAGGCTTTTTATATAAAGAGAAGGGAAAGGGATTCTACACAGGAACAGCTGTATAATGAATGGTGTCACTTGGGGAGGGGCTTATCGGCAGAATTGTGAATTTAGGCTCTTAAAGAGGCATGTACTACAGATCCCAAAATCATTTTTACATTTTAATGTTTAAGTTAGCTTTCTATATGTATACATGTCAAATAGAAATAATGTTTTATCCAAACTTTTCATACCCTTTAAGAAGGTCAGTCACTAGGAAAAATATACTATCTTGTGTTTGTCATTACCTAACTAAATTATAATGGACAAAAAGTATAACATGAATCAATTGTATAGTTTGTAAATTATCCATTTACAATGGATACAATGGTCACAAAACAAAGCATGTTCACAGTGCAACAATATATGTTGATATTTCATTATCACATATATTCTAGACATATTTAAAATTCAATAGATCTTCAGATTTAAAATAAAAATTGCTAATTCTCAGTCACAACATTTTTTTTTTAAGTGACCAGCTGCTAGAAGCAAGATGTGCCAGCTCTTAGTCGAACCATTTTATAGCCAGTACTCATTTTAGCCTGTATTTAAATTAAATAATTATGTCTTCGTACAAAAAAAGTTATAACCTTTATTTTGGTCTAAGCATACAAGCTCAGGTCCTTAAATCACACAATTCCTACACTGTATTTCTACTGTAATGGGTCCACTAGCCAACAAAGGCTGGCACATTTACAACTTGGGTACAGAGTCTACTTCGCATCCCAGTACTCATTAGTGGCTCCCACAGCAGAACCTGGACTTATCGGCTGGCTACTCACATATGGAAGTCCCCAGGAAAGTTTCTACACATGGCAACTGTAGGCACAAGAGTCTGGATTAAGCCTAGAGCACAACAGAAGCAAGATATCAGATCAGAAAGGAATCAGTAGTGAAAGCAGAAGGCTAGAACATTCTAAAAACAACAGCTGGCAAACACATACGCAGTTGAAAAGCTGGAAGTGAATAGACTTTGGAAGAGATTTCATTCTCAGAAAGCCTTATGCAAGTAACTCCAGTACCAAATCCGAGAGCTCCCAACTCTAAACAAGGAAACCCAGGGTTTAAATTGTGAGACTGGCACTACATTCACCTAGATACTGTGTATATAAATGAAACTCATTACAGCCATGCTCACCCTCTCAGAAAGGAACATGCCATAGAGCAAATTTAAATCTGGCAGCTCTGAATGAATCTGCGCCTGAATGGAAATGCCTACATGCTGATATATAGGCTTAGTTATTGTGCATGTGTGTTGACTTTAGAAAGAACATCTAGACTACACTGCCGGAGTTCATCAGATCAAGGAAGACAGTCAGTGAAACAGCACGTTCTGTAGAATAAACAGGGTTATTTCTTATGTATGGTGGAATGGTCTGGCTGTCTCTATGACGTGTAACCAGTATGGCTTGGGAGTTCAGGCCAGCGCCTATACATATAAAGTGTATTGTTGTCCCCAGGTACTCCCCAGTGTGCACTGACATAAGTCCATGCTGATACTATATATACAGTCCATCTGTTATAGTCTATGATGGTAGATGACATGATCCACCAGTTCAGAAAGTGCTTTTTGTTTCCTTTTTTTCTTTCAGAGCAGCTAATGATTTCTATCATGTTTAGTTTATTTATATAAACGGCTAAATAAAAGTCAGCATACCCATACAGAGCCAGAGAATACTCAGGTTATTTGTATCTTCTATTTTAGTGCTGCAGGAAATGTTTAATAGTCTTTATGTTATTATGCTGCCATCTAGTGTGCAAACTTTATATGGCACAGAAACTAAATGAATAGTTCCTAATATGTTTTAAAAAGATTGACTTTAAAGGAACCGCAGAGCCTAATTAATTAGTTGCCCTTCGATCCAGCTGGAAGAACAGTATGGAAAAACTTGGCACCCACAGACTAAAGCAAATGTTGTTTTCTTGTAAAGAAATGACACTTCTCTGAGTGGCAACTTCCAAAACCTAAAGATGGACAAGATACAGTTATAGGGCGAAATGGATTAAAGCTTATCCCCTGTAGATCTCGGCTGTATGATCTGTAAATATCGATTGATTTTTACCGATCTAAACTTTTCAATCTAATTTTCGATGGGATGATAGCCAAACTACTAAATGTAAAATATGGTGACCTTTCCATCGAAAAATCCAATCGAAAAACTCGATTGAAGAGTTTCAGTCGGTAAAAATCAATCAAAACATGACAATAGATATTTACCGATCAAACAGCCGAGATCTAGAGTGGATAAACTAAAAAAGGCCGACATTTTTCAATCAAGTTTTTCGATTGGATTTTTTGCTGAATGTAATGTATGGCTAATGTAGAGTATGGCTAATGTAGAGTATGGCTAATGTAGAGTATGGCTAATGTAGAGTATGGCTAATGTAATGTATGGCTAATGTAATGTATGGCTAATGTAGAGTATGGCTAATGGAGATTATGGCTAATGTAAAGTATGGCTAAGGTAGAGTATGGCTAATGTAAAGTATGGCTAATGTAGAGTATGGCTAATGTAAAGTATGGCTAAGGTAGAGTATGGCTAATGTAAAGTATGGCTAAGGTAGAGTATGGCTAATGTAGAGTATGGCTAATGTAAATTATGGCTAATGTAGAGTATGGCTAATATAGAGTATGGCTAATGTAGAGTATGGCTAATGTAAAGTATGGCTAATGTAAAGTATGGCTAATGGAGAGTAGGGCTAATGGAGAGTAGGGCTAATGGAGAGTAGGGCTAATGGAGAGTATGGTTACTTTTTCAGTGAAAAATCCAATTGAAAAGTTTTCATCAGTAAATATTGATTAAAAAAAAAATAAAAAAAGACAATTTACATTTACTGCAAGAAACAGCTGAGATCTCATGGGAATAAAAAAAAAAGAACAAAATTGGGTCTTTTCGAGTTTATTCAATTTCGCCCAGTGACATTTGGGTACATTCAATACATTCCCATGGAATTTAGGAACTAAACAGCTGGGAGATTTTATTCTATTACTTACTCCTTTGAGTAAGGCTAAAGCTTTACTTGCTGTTTGGCCACGTTATTTTGTGAAAAGATTCCAATCAATGGATCCAGCCAAGTTGCAATTTTTTGAAAATCTTTAGTTGCTCATTCACTAATTTGCAAGAACTGCACAATACAGGCCTCTCCATCTGTTTGCTAGGAAGCAGGCCTTACAGTTATTTTCTCATTTATCCGTCATGTGCTTTTAACTTCTGGTATTTGCCAGGAGTTCCAGTTCAACTACAGTTCAATGGGTGCATGTTGCTCAAATGGTTTCTGGAGTGGGTAGAATGAAGAAAATTGATTAAATTCTTGTTAATGTAGTGGTGCTTTATATTTACAGAACAAAAACAAGTTTCAGACAAAAGACATAGCTCTGTAGGTATTTCCAGACTCCAGACCAATCTCATACTGCACATTTAAACTGATATGTACTTGTCTTTCTAGATACTGATAGAAACCTTTTACCATGTGATCCACCATGTAGAACCTGCAATCAGTCTGCTACTACCTGCACATCATGTCTCCCAGGTAATCATTTGAATCCTTTCCACATTTCCATTTGCCTGATAGGGCTTTGAAAGTTACCTACATGTTGTGTGTTTTTTTGTATTTATTTTTTTAATTGATTTTTAAATGTATACAAAAAAAACAAAACATTACAATGGTTACATGAACATAGATTTCCAATTGTGATTAATTTTTAACCATTAAGTAATAAAGAAAAGAATAAAATAAGGGTAAGAAGAAATTCTCAGGCTTTACAATCTTTTGGATTGTACATATCAATTAGGCAATTATCACATGCTTTGGGTTTAAGTTAACATAGGAAGGATGTATCTACTTCCTCTTATTAGAGAGTCGGGACTTTGTAATTATTTCTTGGTACCGTTATTCTGCTTTATCTGCTTTTGTTAATTATGGGCTCCTTTTTCAGGTATTTTAGGTTACTATTTTTTAATTTCACAAATCTATTATTTTCCCTATGGGGGGATAGAGATGAGGATCTCTATGGTTTTGCAGGTTATAAATTCTTATAGTAGTGTCATCTCTTTATTGTATTCTATAAGAATTCTTTTGGTTTGTTCATATTTTCATTTCTGTGAAAGGTATGTTTAGTCAAACGCTAATATCCAATTTTGTCATATTTTAATGTGACTTGGATATTTGTTATGGAGTTTGGTCATTAGTTGTTCAGGTCTTTTTACATTTTGCACTGTTGCTATTAATTCTTGTTTTATTGGGGGTTGTTTTTTTCCCCACCAGGCTTCTATTAAGCATTTTGCTGCTGATGTTATGTGGTTTAATCATTCTTGCTGGGTATGTCCCAACCCTGTTTTTGGTTTTGCTAATAGCATAATCAATAGGTCTCTTTATATTGTGGTACATAATATGTCAGATATTAGGCTCGACACCATGCCCAGTATGGGATAATATGGAGACATGTCCAGAAGATATGGAATGTATCTTCCTCCTGATCACAGTTTCACCTGTATTGGGAAGAGTAGTTGGGGTTTAATCTATGCTGCTTGTTGTGTTTTGTTATCATTTGTCAATGGTTTCTGTAAACTAAAAAATATACCCCATTTTTGTAATTTTTGACCATATTAAAGGGATAGAATAGCATGTAAAAAGTGCTATAGTTCTTTTTATAGGCCACCTAGTTTTAAGTACAACAGACCTTAAAATGACAGGTTTAGGCTTACTGATTTTGTAGAATATTCATAGAAATAGAAGAAGAAACAAACACTTAGAGCAGAAGTTATCAGCTAATCCTAGCCACTCCCCAATTACCTATGTGTGGGCTGTTACTTGTAGGCAGCATTGTAAATTTCTAAGCAGATTTTGATTTTAATTTTGCTTTAAGCTTTTTTTTTTTCCAGTTTTTCAGTCTCTCAGGCCTGCCTTGCACTTAGTTGACTGAAGAAAGTGAAATTTAGTTAGTTTCAAGAGAGGGTGAACGTGCTCAGTTAGTGAGCATAGCTCTTGACAAAGGAGGAGAGGCTAGGATTAGCTGAAAACCTCTTCTCTAAATGCTTGATTTTTCTACATTGGCTATAACTATTCTGCAAAACTAGTAAGCTTTAAACCATTTTAACACTTCTTGTACTTAAAGGACAACTAAAGCTAGAAATAAAAAATAGACACCTAAAACAACACCTTCTTCTAAGCTGAACCATGGCAATGGCAGCTTGAACTGTGCTGTCATATCCCTGTACAGAGGAAGACTTCCCAGCTGTTGGGTACAGGAGCCAGGGCAAAGCGTTGCCCACTTATGCAACCCTTTACAATGCATGGTACATATCTGAAATGCAGTTTTAGATTGCATCAGGCAGTTTCCAGAGACAAAAACTGAAAAGGACTTGGTGGAAGCTAAGATTTAATTAGTTGTCTGTTTTTTCAAAAGTGTCATGATTTCAAGGAATTCATAGTCATATAAAGATGTGTTACCATAGGATGAATGAGACAGTGAGTAAAATGTACATGACAGCTTACAGCATTACAGCTTGTGATTAAATACTGTAAGCCTTAAAATTATACATGACTTTGGGGGTCATTCACTAAGGTGCGAATTGTTGCGTATTGGTGCAAATTCACCAGATAAAGACAGTCACAATAGGCTGCTACTGTCGCAGTCGCATATTTATAATGAGAATATTGACGCAGTCGCGACTTTATTATGGGAAACTTGTCGCGACTTTATTATGGGAAAATTGTTGTGACTTTACAATGGGGAAATTGTAGCAGATTTGCTATGGGAATCCGCTGCTTGCAAATTCGACAGTCAAATTCCACCTTAGTGAATAACCCCCATTATGACAGATGATTTTTGAACTATGTTGCATTTAAGCCACATCCCTTTAGATGTATACATTGTCTCTAGATGCTGTTCAGTTACATTACATATTACTCAGCTGGCACATTTAATTTGCTCACTAGTCAGTTTCTAGCCACTTAACACAGACATTGCCCAGTGTTCAGCAGCTAACTAGTTATATTAGCTGGTCAGTGACTTAGTGGAGGGGATGGTGATACTGGATGAAGTACAGATCATTTGCTCTGTCACAACTACACTGCTGCTTGTAATAAATCAGGGTACATATTAATAGAAACTGAGTTTGAGTTTTATAATAGATGTGCAGCCTGCAGCCCATTCATTATTTTGTTTTATTTTATTTTGTAATGTTACAGAAAAATTTCTTCATAATGAAAGATGTATTGATCGTTGCCCAGATGGCTACTTCAGTAATAATAAAGATGGAAGATGTGAGAAGTGTCCAACGCATTGCAAGAATTGCACTGATTTAAATACATGTTTGAGCTGTTTACAATCTTATCTGCATGAGGGAAAGTGCTACAAGAAATGTCCCAGGTAAATGGCTTATTTTACTGACACAGAACAACCAATCCATCTATGTGATTCAGTGATACCCATCATCCAATCATGCAGTGCAGGAACTAAATGCAAAAAAACCCAAAAACATTTTATTAAATATGTAAATATATGTAATGGTTAGCACTATAGCTAAAGATGTACAGTACATTCACTAATATATACCTGCTTAGTAAAAACATTGTATAAAATAAAGTCCCTAGAGATTTCTCTATTATTTCAATGTACAGTATAAGACAATGGTATCTTGCATCAGATGCACCTAACAGCAGAAATACAAACCTTCCATTGGTGACTAACCAAAGGCTAATTGTAAAAGGATTCTAGATTAGAATTAATGTTACTAAAGGAACAGGTTTACCAACTCAAAAAAAGGTTTCTTTGGAAAGTTATGCAGTTAAAAGTTTATTTTGCAATTTACATTATCCCTTTAAAGGACCAACAGAGAAAAAGATGACAAAAGCCAATATAAATCAGGAAACGTACAGCATAGGAATAACCACCATGCCAGTTCAAATAGCAATTTTATGTTTCTGGTGTTACTGGTCCATTCATTGCAATCTTGGACCTTTAAAGAAAATCTCATAATTACCAGGAATAAATCATTTTTTTGGGTGCTTTAGAATACTGTACAATATTTAGTACAGTAGAATAAATGGTCAATATTGAATTAAGGGAATTTAAAGTCAATATGTTTATGTTAAGTCATAAACATAAATTATCTAATGTTCAGTTGGAAACAATAGCATCAAATCAGGGGAGATCACCGGTGTCAGTAAACATATAACAAAAAGCTATAAACTGAGGGGTTCAGTTTTAGGGTAAGACCCCCACAGCATGTGATACACCGTAAAATCAAGAGAAAAAATCCATTAATGCACGGGCAGTTTTGTTTTGGCTACAAAGAGTACCCAGCTGTATTTTAGGGTTAACCGCCCCAACAACACACTCTGGTTTCACACATTTGCTCTTGGGCTTTTGTCAGAGTATTTTGAAAATTGTTAAACAGGTTTTGCTTGGTTAAGTTTTAAACCACATATGGTAAAATCATGCCTTACCCTTAAAGGTAACTTTTATATTGCTTCTCATATCAAACAACCATCCCAGTCTGAATGGAAAGATTCTACCTTTTGTGTTACAAAATAAACAAAGAAAACAAACAAAAAACAATAATCCTCATTTATATTTCCACATCACCTTTAAAATGTTTGTTTCTCAATTATGCTTTTTTGCCAGTGGTTTCTTTGAAGGTGATGGTGTTTGTGAAGAGTGCAGCCGGGACTGTAAAACTTGTGCGGATGTTGCAGATTACTGTTTATCATGCCACTCCCCTAAACTGTTGGAACAAGCCATGTGTAAGAGTGAATGCTCTATGAGGTACACAGACATTGATGGAGTCTGTAGACATTGCCCTCACGGGTGTAAAGCTTGTGTGGATGAAGACACCTGTTCAGGTATTTATAAGCTGCCCTTTTAAAATACAGTAAAACTGACAACCTAGGCCTCACTTATTCTTCACCGCAGTTCTTAAAGAAGAACTAAAACTCGTACTCTCTAGTGGTAATTATTAAGAGGTAACAAAAATTGGAGAGTCTCCACCATGATTCCATGACTAAGCGCTGCGGCGCGAAACGCATAGGTGCCACATACACCTTGTTTTAAACTTTTTTGGCATGGATTTTAATTGATCTAATAAAGGACTTGTTATTTTATTCCATTGGTGTGCTGGAGACTCTCCAACTTTTGTTGCTGCTACTGCAGGACCTGGGCATGTCCTCCTCCTGAGCACCCATTTATTCACTAACCAGCAATCATTGACTACACACAGGATTTGAGCTGCCACCCCCCCCCCCCCCCCCCCCCCCCCCCCCCACACACTCGATTTGTTAATTCTTAAGAGGTGAAATGCTTACTGATCACTACCTTCACTACAGTGCCGCCTTATGCTTCAGGAAAAAGCTGATCCTCTTCTGTTCCAATGCTGCAATCCTTTTCACTTGCTGCTTCCTATTCAACATTGCCATTTTTTTTCTTCTGCACATGCTCAAACTGCTTCTGAGGGTGCGCAGGAAAAAACCAGTGATGTTGAAGAGGAGGCGTGATCATCCCTAGAGAGAATGAGCTTTAGTTCTCCTTTACTATGGCTCAGTTTATTGTTTATGGGTCCATAATATTTTCCTAAAATAGAAAGCACACAAACCAAAGCACCTAAAAGTGCCCTATCAATGTGATTAAATTAATAAAGAATAAAGGCCACCAGCCAAAGTATATGAGAAAATTTGTGATACATTCATTGGGTCTGTAGAAAAACATAAACTCCCAAAGTTTGGTGTGTGTGATCCCAATCCCTACACCTTAAGTGAGTATTCAAGGCTCATCAAATGGATATGTTCCGAATCATTTTGAATAACATATGATATGGATCCTTCATACAGACAGAAAGACTAGCCAAATCCTTATCTTGCAATAAGCCACAGAGTGAATCAATCAAATGCTCAAATGGATGTAGTCAAAGCACCTCTCATATGAATGCAAAAACAGAAGAGGTCTCCATAGTGTAAAATCCTTTTTAATCTCTTCAGTATAAATAAACAAGATATACTCACAAAACTTGATATGTAAAATTGCATAAAAAATAATCAATTCAGCCACTTAGACGCTGATTAAACAGTCCTCATGGATCTCTACACGTTTCACTGCTTTATCTGTGTTTGCAGCTTCGTCAGGAGATTAAAATGAAGTGTCAATAATAGGTGTGATTATCTTTTGATGATAATACACATAGGATCCGAAACACCATAATCAATTCTGAATCTACATACCTGAAATATTATTTTCAGGTTGTGCAGTCTAACTTTAATTCTTCCTATTACTGTAAGAATGTAATTTTTCTATTCCTATTCTTCCACTTTACTTTCTTTCTTTCTTCTGCAGCTCTCCTGAGCTAGGTTGGGTCACTGGTCAGTTACAAATGCATCCCATCGACTTTTCCATTCACAAAATTCAGTCATTATTGGGGAACTTAGGACATCAGTTGTTATTTGTTTCCTTTGATTGACATAACTGTTCAGATGCTCAGTAATTTTGGTCATATAATAAGCTTCATAATATATTACTAATGCATGTTCCCAGGGAAACCTACAGTAATAGAACTCTGGAGAGAACTAAACCAATAAACTCCTCTGATAGAGTTACATTATTAACTGTGGTGGCTGACCCGAACTTTCTTGCTGACAGTGGCATATCATCATAAAGTTGTTTTTTTTGTCTCTTCAAAGAGCCTCTGGTTATTACCACTGCTTTTATTGCATATGTATAATACTGGACCATGGCAGGAGGGTTTAGAATTGGTCAGCGCATTAATATTTGCATTAAGATGAAGGTCTGTGGTTATGTCTGTGGAAAACAGAGCTTCCCAGTGCATGGGGGGATATCTGTGGGAACCTTCAGAACATACAGAGGTTAAACATAGAGGTAAAGGTGGGGTATATATAAAGAAAATTGTACAATGCAATAGGTGTATACCTGGGGGAAAATATCACAGCATTTGTAGTGTATGCTTGGGGACACTGCACATATTATTGGGTGTATTCCTGGGGTTACTGCACAGTTTATGGGGTGTAAAGTTGAGGGATACTGCACAATCTATGGTGAGCATGTTTTGGAAAACTGCATAGTAGAGGTTATGGGGTTTTGAGGGGGGAATCGATAAAATCAAAACAACCCAAGGCCCAATCTACAATGAAATCACCATTGGTTGCTGGGAACCTAAAACTTGAAAGGATTTTCTGAATGTTAGGATTGTGAACATTCATGTACTGCTATTTATAAACTGAGTGATTATGTGTTAGCCAGAACCCTTAGCAACCAATCAGCATTTATCTATTGTGTTTAGAATAATGAATGCAAATATCTGACCAGTTTCTTATGTTACCAGAATAATAAAAACTATTTGCAAGTCACTGTAGAAATGGCATCATAAATGTAATCTTAACTGTATACAATGTCTGCCCTAGACAATTCACCACCTGCACTGTGTAATTAGCTTTTCTACTAAATGTAAAAGTAATTTATGAATGCCCCACTTCGATAGTCATTCAAGCTTAGGCTGGGATCTCTATAGCTTTTATTATACAGTATTTGTAAGATTGTTCAAGGAGAATGTGTTACTATACCAGGGTCGAATCATGTAACTTGCATCTTGAAGGTAGAATTGTGCACAATTCCTTTCATAAATGATGCATGGATAACTGCAGCAAACAACTCCATAATTATACTAAATACACAGACTAGATTATCACTTTAACAATGTCAATTTTGAAATGCATCCTGCTACAATACAATAGTCATGCCCATCTGGTTAAAGGGATGAGATGGTTAGATTATTTTTTAGGTGTTTAATTCCACAAGATTGAGATGATTTAAATTTGATATTACGGGTGAACTCTTTATCCACCAGCAGTTTTGAATGCCTCATTCTCAGTAAGGGGCTTATTCATGAAAGTCCAAACAGTTGTGTAAATATCTAACTTTGTGTCCATTCAACACTTCCAGAATTTCGCTTATTTTTTCACAAAACTTGGCATGTGCGTGCACATGTAATTCACATAGTCATTAAGCATCTGAATCTATCAAAGTAGCAAATTCAGTAGGCAGACTATGTGCCATTTGCCAGCTGTTACATTAAAAAGGGGCAATATAGACCGTGACAAAGTGACAACATAAACTAGATTAGATTGGTTTATTGTCACCGGATAGTGCATAATATACATATCAGTGAAATTGCTTTTGCCGTCAGTAAAGAAGATATCAATAAATAAGTACGTGAATAAATAATAAATAAATAAATAGCAGTTGCAGATTCATAAATAGAGAGATAAATAATATATAAATACATATGTACATTGTTTGTAATAACATTCAACCGGTCAGAGGGTGCTTAGATATGGGGAATTGGTACAAGTATATTGGTGATGAAGTTGTGGAAATGGGGGTGGGAAGTGGGAGGGGGAAAGAAAAGCAGGTGCTAAGGAGAGCAGAGGTTGAGTCTGACTATAGAGTCTGGAAAGAAACTCTTCCTTAGTCTATTTGTCTAAGGAACTAGGGATGTGGTGACATAGAAAGAGAAGTATTATTCACTTAATACAGTTAGTGGGACATTGTGAAGATGACATCACTGAATTTCACTTGGGCTCTTCTGGTTGAATTTGCATGACTCTGCATCTCTTTGTATCCTACTACTCTTCGGCTGAAGTGTCCCCTGACTATTCGAAGATATGTTGTAGATCTATGCAAAACTAAAACTCCCAGAGTGCCTTGAGTTAACAGAGAGACATTTTAGATTCAGAATGGATTCTTACACAAATCTTACCGGACTAATGATGTAATCACAGAAAAGTACTTGTTAGATCAAATACAAATAAGAAGTGCTCTTTGATTTAAGTTTGTAAGTATCACGTTAATCAAACTAATATGAAACCATGAGTTCTCTGTTGTTTCAGAATGTATGCCTGACGTTTTCCTTCATGAACACAAATGCGTGGATAATTGTCCCGATGGATATTATGAGGAAATTGGAAACTGTTTTCAGTGTGACCCAATGTGTGCAAAATGCAATGGACCTGATCCTGATGACTGTGAGGAATGTCACAGCAAAAACTTTGTTCTGTATATGGGAACGTGCTTTGGCAGATGTCCTCAAGGAACCTACTATGAGCCTAAAATCAAAGAATGCCAAGGTAGAGAATTAAGCAATATGTGTGTACTTCCAGAAAACATTATTTACATGTATTTACATGTTGTTACATAGACCTGTTTTCTTGACATGTATTTCTAGTCATTGCATTTAATATTATTTATTTTTTAGATGATAATCTGAGTTTTATTGGTTTGTGTAGGTTTTTCTTGTTGCTGTTTACAGCCATCTATTTGCATATGGGGTTAAGGGTCTGAAGTGCCCCCCCCCCCAACCTGCAAGAGAAAAGTTAAATATAAAAATACATTTTTATTTATCTATTCTGTCATCTCTTCTGACAAATGAGGAAGTTCACTTAGATTGTAAGCTCTTGCAGACATCATGTTGTGGTACATCTGTTAATTATATAATAGATTATCCTTTATGTTCCCTATACAATATACAGTGTTCAGGAAGAAGTTAGGTGCTATATAAATGAATAATAATATTTGGCCCATGTTGCCCTTGAAGCCCTAGATCCTCATCTGTCCATAATGTAGACTGTGGGAGAACTTTTTTCTTCATTCTTGAGCCACCATAGTCCAAAAGGTCTTGACCCATCGTCTCTGCACTGCTGCCTTTTGCATCACTACTACTACTGACTGTGAGCAAGTTCCATATACTGTATTTCTATATACTGATAGTTGTTGATCTTACTTGATAAGGAAAAGCTTAAAAGACTTGCAGAAAAGATGGCAAGAGGTGTAATAAACTTTACATTTTACTAAACCTTTGGCTTTGGTAAAGGCAGCATGACAATAACTCAGAGGGTGAAGAAAACAAGATATATACATATGTGTTTACTGAAATTAAAATCTTTTCAAATCAAAACCTAAACAAAACTAAACTAGTATTCTGAACTTGGTTATTTCCTTTCTCTTTAGACTGTGACACATCATGCAAGACTTGTTCTTCCTCTGTGACTTGTGATGATTGCAGAGATGATCTGGTTAAAAACAGTGAAGGCCAGTGTGTGACACACAAGGACTGCTCTCTTTATGAATACCAGGATGAACATAGGAACTGTCATCCATGTCATAAGAAATGTTCTCGATGCACAGGAGCCACTGAGCACCACTGCCTGAGCTGCCCAAGCAAACAGTATCTTCTTAGTAAGTATGAACCACGTAACAAGCCAAATGAATACCCATTCATTATAGAGGTATTAAAGTCTATGATAACAAAAATGTATGTACATTTCAAAATCTGAAAAATTGGCAAAAAGCAGTAGCAAACTGGGACAATACACAGTATCAAAGGTTGAAATAAAGTAAGAGAGTTAAGGACTTGTTTCCATATAGCTGGGATGGGTTTTCTACTGCTACAGTTAAAGTCCATCTACAGCGAAGTGTCTCGCTGAGGAGATGTGATTCTAGGTAGCTTAGGTGATTCTAGGTAGCCTAGGTGATTCTAGGTAGCCTATGTGTGTTGTTTAAGAAGAAAAATGGAGATACACAGCATGTGTAGAGTAGAAACTAGAATTTTCTTTTTTTTTTTTTTTTTTCAAAGCTGTCATTAGGTTTCACATTGACATGCATACCGCTCTAAAGGCTTAATTAAAGGTTACTGATGTTTTAAAGAAAACTATATCATCTGACTGAGGCTTAGATTTACAACACTATACCTTATTTAGGTTTACTACACAAAAGAGGCATAATCCATCCCTATGGCATAAAAAAAAAATGTACCCATGTGATTCAGTTAGTAGCAAAATGAGGCACTTCTGTCTAAATAAAGTGTCCAAATGAATTAAATAAATAACCAGCTGACTCCATATTCAAATTAAAGGGGGCTTGTAAAGTCAGAAGGAAAGTAAACAAATCAGAAGCACTTCATTCTGCACTTTAAGAGAGAGGCTTGTGAAACATACTTAATGCATGCCTGAATATGTTTTTTACAGTACCAAGACATAGATTGTAGGCTGAAATGGGAAGTGGTCCCAGCACTGAAACCCCAACTGAATTGATATAAATAAATGCCTTGCTAAAAGAGTAAATAGAGAGTTAAACACATCTACCGCCTAGAAAGTTAACAATAAGGTTAAGATTTTTGTAGAATGTGTGTAAACAGAGTGTGACCAATAGGATTAAAGCCAGGACAAAAGGTTAAAGATCAAGTCCTTTGCTCTTACCTCTGTTTTACATTATCTTTCTAACCATATTAAGTGAAGCAAGCAGATGACTGCAAGGAGTGAAGCAGAAGTCATGTAAGTCAATGAGTATAAGTAAGTGGAATTTAGCTGGAATCATTACATCACTCAGACAATACATTGAGACATGTAACAGTCCTGCAGAGCATCTACATTGATTTTTCCACAAAGAAAGCAAAATGAAAATGATGTCAAGCACCAAGGAAATACAGTATCTCACACACACACCTACAGAGATAGGAGCATACTGTTATTATTTCTATTTACAAACAGAATCCGGTAATGAGCCAACTCTTACCCAAACCAAGACTCAGGGGGTTATTCAATAATATGTGAATTCGACTGTCGAATTCTCAAACAAATCCGCGACAATTTACCCATTGTAAATTCGCAACAATTTTTTAAAGTTAAGATTGCGACAATTTTCCCATAATAAAGACGTGACTGCAACAGTAGCAGCCTATTGTGACTGTCTTTATCTGGCGAATTCGCACCTATACGCAACAATTTGGACTTTAGTGAATAACCCCCTGACTTTACCACCGTGGCTGCTTTGTAACAGGCAGAAAGTCAATATACAGTTACAATTAGGAAGGAAAATCCTTGAGCTATCTGTATTTTTAAAGAAACAAAAGTGATGACATTAAGGGGGGAATTCACTATGTTCCGAAGTGAGGCGCGTAGTGTTCGCCTCACTTCGGAAAGACTGAAATGCGCACGCTGATGTCCTGTGCGCGGATATCAGCATGCGCATTAAACTGATTCCCCTCCCGGCGAGAGCACTCGAGTCTCCTCACCGGGAGGGGAATCCCTTTAATGCGCAAGCTGATGTCCGCGCGCAGGACATCAGCATGCGCATTTCAGTCTTTCCGAAGTGAGGCGAACACTACGCGCCTCACTTCGGAACATAGTGAATTCCCCCCTAAGGTTTTGTGGTCACTAATCTGTAAAGAAAAGTGTAAATTACTTAAATTAAACTAGTTGTGCAGCTAGTGTGCTCCCCCACTGCAATCTCTTCATAGTCATTAGCCAGCAACCAGGAACATGTCTCACCAGGAAGTATTTACAAAATAAAAGTCAATTACCATATTAATGATTAATACTGGAATGATTTACAATGCAAGCCATTGTGACTTTAGCAACCCCTGCATTCCACTTGACTTCTAAACTGAAATCAATCCCTGACATTTATTAATCTAACCAGTTTTCCCCTCTAAAACATCTGAACTCTGATCATGTCAAACTGAGGTCACCAAAGACAGAGCCACGTCTCTGCATTATGCTAATAATTTTCTTCTAGTGGCACACCAAGCCAAGAAGGTGCTATAGAAAATAAGACCAAGGGGGGAATTCACGATTGTGCGAAGTGAGCCGAAGGCTTCGGAGCTCACTTCCCACAATCGTGAATTCCTAATTCTTTTATTTTTTCCTTTTATGTAGATAATTCATTAAAATGTTTTGTATTTTTAAAGAAACAGTAAAAGTAAATGCTAAGTTGCATTGACCTCAAAAAATCACAATTTCATAGCTGACTTTTAATGACATGTAAAAGATATGAAGGTTATATATCATGTAGATGTCATTTATTAAATTGTTTAACTGTATGTAAACAGTATGGCTTCAACCTGTCACTTAAGGTGGGGTATCCTATTGGGTTTGGCTTTGCATTTACATAAAGATAGGCAAGTTTCCTGTTACATAATTAGATAAACTTTGCATACGTATAGCTTCCGTACTGTGAAACAAGGTGTTGCCCTGTATTGTAATAGAAAATTGGTGCGTGTGTGTGAGCCATAGGATACAGTTTCAACAACTGCATTACTTACATTTCATAATCAACCTGTTAATGGGAAGCATAGTGTTGCAATGATTTTATTAACAGTTAGACTTTAAAGTCATCATTTAGAATCCCAATCTACGTTTTTCCGTATAACAAAGCTTCATCACCCTCACACTGTTAGCCCATATATTTTTCTCTGTCATCATAATCATTGGGGTATTTTTGGATAAATGAGGAAAGTGTGATAAGTGTACATACATTTCTTAGGGTCAAATGCTCTCATTCCATAACATTAATCAATGTCTGACAGGGGCCATACAGAAGAACTGAAGAGAAGAGATCAGTGCTCACTAACAGATCATTATTTCTTCTCATCTCTTCATTCCCCTCTTTAGTCCCTAAGATTTCATTTGTATCCTACCAAGTTTTAGTCACCAAACCCATACCTCCTTTACATTACCCTCAGGAATATGAAATGTCAGTGCAGTTTAAAACTCCACGAGGCCTACTAAGGTCTAGATCCACCACAGGATTCCTGTGTCTTGGTGGGCAAGTCCAAAACTCTTACCAACTATTGGTTATCAAAAGGGAAAACCTTATATTGAAAGCTTAGTAAGACCTGAAAAAAAAATTCATAAGGACCAGCATAAAAATGAATCCTGTTTTTCCCTGGATATGGATTACTCATTTGTATTTCTGTGAATGTTCTTTCCTACCGCATTTTGGGGGTTATTGGCTAAAGTCTATATTGTTGTATAAAGGTGTGAAGTTGCCAGCTAAACTCACTCGCAATAGATTGCTACTGTTGCAGTCGCGTCTTTATAAGGAGAATATTATCGTAGTCGTGACTTTACTATGGAAATATTGTAGCAGTCACAACTTTAAAAATTGTCACAGTCACGACTTTACAATGGGAAAATTGTCATGGATTTGCTATGGGAATCCGCTATTTGAGAATTCGACAGTCGAATTTTCACTTCAGTCAGTAACCTCCTTAGTCTCAAGGCCATTGCTTTCAGCTTTACATATTTTATATTCAGGGTAAACATACAAAAACTCTTTATTAATTGGGATTTATTCAGTAACAGGAAATTAATTTAAGCACTTATGATTTCTAATTTAAAGGGCTCAAGGCAGTAAGCCCCAAATAAATCTTGTCCAACTGTAAACCTTTTAAAGCACTGATTAACTATTTTGAAGACTATTAACCAAACATAGATGTCAGCCAAAGAAAACACTTTAGAGTAGGAACAATTATGTATTTTAATGCTGCTTTGGGATGATGCAGCCCATAAGTTTATTGCCCACTGCCATTGATGCCTAGCATCCCATATATTACATGACATTTTTCTTAGTAGACCAGTTAAGTTACCATGTGTCCATAAGCCCATATTCTATTGTCTCCATAGCATACAGCATACAAACTTTTTTTTTAATATATCCCATATAAAAAAAGGTTTCTCACGGCAAGTTTCGCATGATGCAAATCTCGTGATACCGCAAGAAACTTCAAAGTCTTCTCCCGATTAAACTCAGAAAAGCCGAAACGGCTTTTCCAAGTTTAATAAATTTCACTTTAAGAAAGGAAAACACAAACACATTGTAACAAATCATTGTATGCAATTAAGGGGAATAAGTTTAGAAGTGGATGAATGGCAATGTTCATTAGACAGCTTTGTTTTCATTATGGCTTTTGAGAAAAATGGTAAGGTTTGTTTAGGAAAGAAAAAGACTAAAATCAAATAATGAAATAGGGGAAACTTATTTCCATATCTGTTTTCCCAGACACCACCTGCGTTGGAAGCTGCCCAGAAGGATACTTTACAGAAGAGGAAGAACACCGCTGTATTACCTGCCACAGCACATGTCTAACCTGTTCTGGAAAACGCAGCAGTCACTGCCTGTCATGTAGAACTGGCTGGTATTCACTGAGTGGTGCCTGTGTACAGACTTGTATTACCGGGTAAGAATGAATAAACAGAATTGCAAACTATACACAGTGCCGGCTCTGCCATTAGGCAGAGTAGGCAAATGCTAGGGGCGCCGCCTGCCCAGGGGGTCGCCCTTAGCATTTTTTTTTACACTACCGGCCAGCTGGTAGGTTACTGCAACCGCGGCCCAACTTTAAGTCTTCCAACTGGCAGCCGTGGCTGCAGTAACCTCCCAGCCGGC
>WMED01000629.1:0-32876 GCA_019650415.1 Pipa parva
ACTGGCTGGGATCTTGCTCTGCGGCCCACATGCTGAGTTGAGTTTGAGACCCCTGCTCTAATCTATTTATTATCACCTTTACTATCCCCATTTTAAAAATCTTTGCAAAATCCACTCTTTGTTATATTGTTATAGGTGTAATCTAAAAGGGCACGTTTTATCTCTGAGTACTATAAAGACATATATTTGATAGAAATATTGTTTTTAATGTATATATGAATATTTCTTTACTCTTTTATTTAATCTCTTCTTTAGTCTCTGCCAGACATTCAGCATATCCAGGAAGAAAATGCATCTTCCCCTCCACTCGGCCCCCCAAACTATTTGCAAGTGTCCAAAGACTCTGCTAGTACAAGCAGCAAGAACTCTTCCTGTGATACAGATGACTTTGTCCTAGTTCCCCATAATCTCTCTACTGACCTCTCCTGTAAGAACTGACTTATTTATTGTGCTCAAATAAGATGATACCCATTTGGTTAATTACATAAAACTTTATTAAATGTACAGTTATGCACAATTCTGCTAAATTTTAAACCAATCTGAATGTGTTTTAGTAGTAAGTAGCATGAGACTTTTATTGAGATAATTTCAGGAGCACTTTCATTGTAGAATTTTAAACTGTCTTAAACAGTTGCAGGATTATTATAAACCAGTAACTACTCACAGAGGCAGTAGTCAATTTTATATATTTATTATTATTATTAAGTACAGTGTTAGAGATATAGTATACAAATAAAAAACCATTAAGCCAATATAAATGACAGTTACAAAAAGCTAAGTATATATTTGTCTGTATATGTGTATATATATGTGTGTATATATATATATATATATATATATATATATATGTGTGTATGTATATATATATATATATATATATATATATATATATATATATATATAAAATTTTTTGAGAGTGTATGTCTAATGCCAAGTAGCAAAAAATCTCTATAAAATATCTGCGAATTCTCCAAGTGAAGTGCAGTGACGTTAGTCTTACTGTGTGCCACTAACTGTATTCTGTGAATATTCTATCTATTTCTATGTCGCCTTGTCCCTAGGTCAATCGCAGTCGCCATTGTCACTTTTGAATGAATAGTCGACTTAAGCCAAACCAGAGCAGTTCCATCAACCCCTTAATTTGCCAGTCTGATGTGGCCTAGTCATATGGGGGAATTCAGAGTAGTTCACCTAGTTACATTTGCTCTGTTGACACCGCTTATTCAATAGCCAAAGCACCTGTGCACGTGCACACAAAGTGATGCAAATACGCTGTAAGATTGTGACTATCATAGTCACCTGACGTCGTCATGTATTCACCACACTGCAGAGCTTTGTCAATAAGCAAACATGGGGAATTGGTAAATAGATGCGAATTCAGACGGCTGCACAACAATAGGACTTTATTCAATAAGTCCCTATGTGTATTTTTTCATGGTTTTACCACAAAACGTGTGTCATTCACTTTCCTGCACACTACATAGACTGTATTTTTGTGAAAATAGTGGGTATTACAGTCATAGACACATGGCATTCATTTGTATAGTGATTGACACAGTCACCATGTAATTGAATGTTAACAGTCATGCCCCCTGTTTCTACAATAGAGAATCTATTTTTTCTCTTTGAGACCCTTTAAGACAGTTTGGTTCAAAATTTAAGATAAAATTAAATATACTGAATAGTTTTGTAACTGTCAAGAATAGATTTCATCATTTCCCCGCTGTGCACACTACACATCGATGCAAACTGTATCTTGTTTTGCTGCACGAGAAACAATAAAATGTATTTCTGGCAAATCTCCTGTTAAGATGCACATTACCATAGTCTCACTGCATTTGGAATGTCCAGATAAACTGCTGCTGTAATATGAGTAAAAACAAACTAAACTGACACTTACAGAAATGTTCTCACGTTTTGGTGAGGTTGTTAGGTAGAGACTGTATAAGTATTGGGTTTAAAGTTATGCAAGATGTTAAAGTGCAAGTAAAACCAGAAAAAGAAAATTTGCATTCGGGCTGGCATAGCAATTATTCACACTGCCACACTAGCAATTTCACTGCAGCGTTTTCCTCAAAATTAAAAACCTGCAACAATTCAGCAAAAAGTCATTGCACATTGGTAAGATTTCAAAATGCATTGAAAGTGCCACACAAGCTATAGCAGTAAACAAAGAGGAAAACAAAACGAGCATGAAACAATACAAAAATGGAATTTGCCTTCAAAGAGAACTTTTTTACAAGTGCTACATGATAATTGCTACCTGCCATGACAATCCAAATAGCGATTTTATTTTTTTGGTGCTTTAATACATTGTAAGTCCAAGACAAATTTAGAAAGATATGCTATAGGTCAGGGGTCTGCAACCTATGGCTCTTGAGTCAGATGCGTCTCTTTTGATGGCTGCATTTGGCTCTTTGACTGTAACTAGCAGTGCTCACATGCAAGCGCTTGCTCATTACAGTCTGCTGGTTAATAGCTGGCAAGCGCTGAAGAGACAAAATTCTCTCAGTGCTTTGGCTAGCAATCCGGAGCCGTTTAAGTCACCACGCTTCTAGGTCGCTAGCCAATCCGGAGTCGCTGACGTCACCGTCTCCGAATTCAAAAGGGTTGAGCAGGGCTGCATTATATGGCTCTCTGAGCCCAAAAGGTTGCAGACCCCTGCTATAGGTGAACTAAAGGCTCATATTGTTTAGGGGCTAATCTGAAGGGTGGGGGATATTTACAGATATTTTTATTTTCTCCAGCATTGTCCCCTGCTCTTTTTTTTTTACTGCTGAACTGAACTCTTCACTTCCTGTTCCCTCTTCAACATCACTAAGTCTAGCACAGGAGCAGTAGTAGGTTCTGATTCAAGTGATGTTAGAGAAAGTGAAGATCCCCAGAGCTGCAATGGAAGAAATGTTCAGATTTTATACAGAGCAGGAGGTAGCATTGGAACAAGAATATGTTTAATATGTTTTTTTAACCCCACCCCAAGAATCATCCCTTAAACATAATGTGAGCTTTTAGTTCCCCTTGAAGATCACACATTATATTTCATCTGACTAGTCTCAGTGCATCTTTTTTTTTTTTTTTTCTAGATTGTTTGATTGCAATAATGTAGTTATTTTACTATATATCATTTTTACTTTGCAGATGATATGCCTGTAGCACTGGCAGGACGAAGAACATCATCTAGTGAGTTTTTGATGTGTGGAGGGTAAGTTATCCAAAGCTAGTTTTCATTTTGCGGGTAATTCAGCATAATGCAAAGTGAGCTCTGGATCCTTCGCATCACTTCGCATAGGCTGTCATGTGTTCGCTGATTTCTTGCACGCGCACATCAGTGAACGCTTTAAAGGGATTCCAGTATCGGCGAGAGCACTCGAGTTGCCTTGCCGAGACTGGAATCCCTTTAAAACGTTCACTGATGTCCGCGTGCAGGACATCAGTGAGCGCATAACCTCTGCGAAGGATCCGGAGGTCACTTCGCACTATGCTGAATTACCCCCTTTATCTGTTATGAAACTGCATGTGCAATACAGATCATTACAAACTGTGGACACTAAAGAGGGAGCAATGGAGTAAGTAGAAACATTAAAACCCCTTGTCATCACTCATTTAGCAGCTTATATAGGTAAAAAAGAGACATTTTTTTCCATTTACTGAGAAAGATTACAAAAGAGAAGCAATGTTTTAAAGCATTTTCTCTTTTTTTTTTTTTTTTTTTTTTTTTTTTTTTTTTTTTTTTTTTACAAAAGTTTTTCAAATAAATAGTTCACTTTAAGTACCGGCAGTGCTTTATTTTTATTTTATTTTTACAGGTCACTTTCGCTAGCCTGCATATTTCATGTAGGCTGGATATCGTTTTTTTTTACCCAACACCATGTACTTTCAAAATTCTAATGTTAATATCGGATATGCTGTTTGTTTCCATATTATAACGTACCTCTGCTCTACATATTATTGCAGAATTATCATATCACATGCTAGTAGAAATCATACATATTCTATGTAACATGCCAATGCTCCTCCTGTAGCCAGTAAAATAGGACCATTTAGCTTGTGTGGCCTCTCAACATTCCCAGCTGCCACTTATTGTTTTTTTTATTACTTACATTTATTTCTGGTGTTTCATGTGCTACAGCTGATTATCACTTAATAAATCAGATTACATTTGCGGGCTCATGATGGCTTTGTACTTTTAATGTTGCACTGTTATAAGGTAAATTGAATATTTACTGACTCTTATAGCTACTCTTGAGCAGCTTGACAGTGAAAGGAGTATGAAAATTACATTGTACTCTTGCTTGTTACCTACAGAGGGAACATCCGTATGTAATTTACATTCTGATAAAGTCTGGAATATATATATATATATATATATATATATATATATATATGTTAATCTATATTGGAGGAAGGCATATTTATTTTAATGCATATATATAGTATCTTCCATTATAAGGTAGGGTAGAGTGTTTAGTCCACAGATACAAAAAAATGAGTATTACAATACTTGGTGATACATTTTTTTTTTTTATTGGACTAAGTCAGTTTAAATAGACAAGCTTTCAAGAGGTCTGTCCTCCCTTCATCAAATCTCAAGCAATACTCAGTATCTCTGTAACACAGAATTATCCCCCTCCCCCATCTGTCAGCGTTAATCCATTCCTAACAGTATTTATGACACCTGATTGCTTTATGCTATAATAATTTGTTTATATTAGTATGTTTTCTTTGCCTGTTTCTCAATCTCACTATCATACCTTTTATATTATGGATAATTATGCACTTATTTATGTTTGTTTTTAAACTGTGAGTTTCTTTATATCAAAGAATTCCACCACCAACTACTGCTTGTCCACTCTAGCTGGACCCCTGACAGCTGTACAAAACCTTCCTAACAGAACTCCGTATTGCTTGTGACTTGATCTCTCGAAACCTCCTCTACTAAGGACTGTTAGTCCAATAAAAACAGTTCGGCCTGAGGAAGGGAGAACATCTCTCGAAAGCTTGTCGTATACTATTTACTGTTAGTCCATATAAAGTATCATTTTATACTACAGTACTCATCTTTCTTATCTTCAAAATGGCATTCTTGGAATATTGTATTTTTTAAATAAATACACCAAGCAGCAGTTTATAAAATAATCCTTTGTGATGTACTGTTTTTTTTTTTTTTGTTTGTTTTTTTTTACAACTGTTGATTTTTTTCATTCTGGTATTTATTTAATTAGACTTTTTGGCTTTTGGTATATTCACAGGCAGTCACCATTAAACACATCAGGAGTCTCAGGAAATGTGCACAAACCTTCTACTAGCACATCACGTGGTGGTCCTTCAACTGCTACTACCAGGTTTGCTTCTTTCATGCCATAATATGAAATGTTTTTATAGTAAGACATTTAGCATGCATTTAAATGCCTGTGATTCAGTGTAGCACTAAATGTAAATGACAGTCCGGAGTATGTTTCTAGCTGTCCATGCGCTCGATCGCGTTATGTGCCAAATTTATTTTAATAACTTGTGGTTTTCTTCAGATTGATGTTTAGGCTTTTGGAGGTGAGGTTTGAAACCACAGTTATAAATATCAGTAACCTGATTTTCTATTTATATATGTGAGGTGCCCCACAGACCATCTGGCAGTAACACATATATACAATAATTTCCTTTTGGATGTGACTTCCATTAATATTAATGCAGCCATTCAGTAGGTTGTAAAATAGAATAGTTTGGTCAGTTCCTGTCAGGTCATAAATGGAGCTTTACTTTATTGTGTGTCCATATTTGGTTCTCCTTTTGTCTATCTACCAAGGCAATGTGACCATTTATCATAATACCCAAGATATGTGTGTAGTTTATTTAAAAAGAAAAGAAAACTGCGGATCAGACGATTAATGTAAAGTAATGAACTAAGAGATAATGGGGATTATTCACTAAGGTGCGAGTTCGACTGTCGAATTCTCAAACAGCGGATTCCCATAGCTAATCCGCGACAATTTCCCCATTGTAAAGTCGTGACAATTTTTTTAAAGTTAAGATTGCAACAATTTTCCCATAATAAAGTCACGACTGCGACAATATTCTCATTACAAATACGTGACTGTGACAGTAGCAGCCTATTGGGACTGTCTTTATCTGGCGAATTCGCACCTATACGCAACAATTCGGACTTTAGTGAATAACCCCTAATATGTAAGTTGTATTTCTTGATTGGTAAGATTATTGCATTAGTTATTTTAAAAGGTGTCCAAAACTCTTACATTTAAGTATTGGTTCACAAAACTTTATTATCACCTGACTTTTCAGGTTTAAAGTTGTCCTAAATATCTTTGATTTTGCCTTAAATGATTTCTGTTCTTATCACAGTATATGATTTAGAAGTCTAAATAAAGCATCTTTAAAACAATTTTAAGTAATAAACCTCCGTTATCATCCCCTTTCACAGTGCTGATGTGAAAATGAGGCAGGCATTGTATTTTAGATGCCTATTTTGAAAACTTTAATACTGTGTATATTGCTTTCCATTTGTCATAAATGCCCTAGATAGGAAAATATGCAAAAACAACAACTGCACCAAACTAGATAAGTTAAATAGTAAACAATATGATAAAAAAGCCAAGGGAGCAACAATCTTAAAAATACCCAGTATCTAAAAAGCTTACACATACAATCAAATGCCAGGTAACCAGCTACAATAATTCAAAACAAATTGGGGGAAAGTGCTTGCCGTGGATTCTACTTGAGAGCAAACTGATTTATAGGATCAGTGGCTATATAAGCCAGAGCGTAACACTTCTGAGGCTAGTTTCACACCAGCATATTATGCGCTCCTCCCCCTTTGCGGCTCACACAAAAGTTGCCACCGCTGGAGGAGGGAGTTAAATGTGCTCCCTCTTCATTTAAGTTTTCAGACCCCTTATCTAGATCAGCAGTTCTCAACCTGTGGGTCCCGATCCCTTTGGGGGTCACACGACCATTTCACAGGGGTCGCGAACCGCTGTGGAGCCCGGTAGTGATCGCAGGTCCCTTTTTATAAATGTTCCTGCATGGTTAAAGTCGGCCCTGAACGTCATCACGTGACGCGCGTACGTGATGACGTTTTGCCCGAACGTAATCACGTGACGCACATACGGGATGACATTGGGCTTCAATATCAGTACGTGACGTCAGCGCCGGGGGTTGCGGTCTCAACAAGGTTGAGAACGGCTGATGTAGGTCTACAACAATCCTGTCTCACATGGATGTAGTATAAATAATGTTCTATTGAATGTGACAATATTGGAATAGGAGAGAAAAACAAAAGAAAAGGAGGGGTATACAGCTCATTTAGGGAACAAAAACTGACTTTGTAACTGTTGCCTAAAAAGTAACATCATTGCATCATTTCTTCTACAAAAACAGCAATAAAATAATTTAGAAAGTTGATACAGAGAAAAAAAAACAGATGTGCTGTCTTCAAGCCAGGGGGAGTTCTTGCACAGATTTCAACAAGGAATTTTCCCATTGTACCGGTTACTGACTTAGGTTTACTTTAGTTCAGTATGAACAGCGAGATAACTATATTGCCATCATTAAGAATAAAACAAAGCCGTGTATTTTGTGCTCACATTTCCATAGCGTGCGTCTTGTACTGATTTCACAGTCGTTAACGTAACAACCTGAAAAATACCTTTTGAGATACAAGCAGTGACAATCATTGACTAAACTTTGAAAACTATCTCAATTCCTTGTATTATATCTCAGTAGTTACCTAATATGTGTTTATGTATTTAACCTGGTGGGACCAGTTTAGTTTCTATAAACAGCACAGCTGTTCTAAACTCTCTGTGTACTTCCTGTTCCTGCGGGCAGCTGAGTTTCCTAGAATTGCTTTGTTTTTGCAAAGCTCTGTGCAAGGAGGCATGCGGGAGGGACTTATCTTTTGTTGTATAACTGAAAAAAAAAGTAGTGAAAGGAGAGTACGGGTTTTATATTTGTCTGTAACTGGGAAAGCTGCAGCTAGAAATTTTCTCCTGAAGATAAACTGGATTTTTTTTAAATTCCTTGGTAAAAGTGGTGCAGTTTACACAGAGACCTGTTCACTTGGAATTATACACCCCTTCTCTTGCCTTTTAACTTCAGGCTCTGTCATCCTCAAGTATCTCCACGCAGTGAGACTGCTCCGATTCCTGTCCCCACGCAGTTACGGAACTATCAGCGCATTGAGCAGAATCTGACAACTACTGCTAGCCCAACAGCCAACCCTCACGGATCCCCCAGGTACGTTCCACTTTTCTTTTTATCCAATTGTTTAAATTCACCTGTGTAACACTTTCCAGGCATTACCGCTTTACTAAAATGCATACCAAATCTGAAATGTTTTGCTTGCGTGATTGACACGAATGCGTCTTTTGTTGACATTTTTGAAAAACGTTCATGTTTATGCTTTAAGCTAGCCATGTATGTGACAATCAATATATCTGAAATGCAAAAAGCTTTTCCTTTAGCTTGACTGAATACGGGTCATACCTTTTTGCCTGGCTAGAAGCTGTAATGGATCTAGATATTATGGACTGAAGCACAGAATTCACATACAGAGCTTATTGAACAATTCTGAGACGTATAAACTCATCAATAAAATGAAAAAGCCTGATAATGAGGCAAAATACAAATGGTTTTCCCTACTTTCTACAGCTGTCCATGTTCGTTTTTTGTATAGATATTCTATATCACTAAACAGTCCTTTCTGTTGCACTGTAACAAAATGATGGTATTCACCCTTTACGGTTTGTTAGAAGCTCATTACTTGTATAAATATCTAGTACACTGTTTGTTTTACCTTTAGCAGCAGCTGAATGGATCAGGGAGAAATGCTGCATTAAAATAAAGTCCGTAACAAAGAAATAGAAAACACTGTGCATAAATTGGAAATGTGCATACAATTGCATTTAGTATATATTAATGCATTAAGTATATACTTTTAATAATAGTTACATTTGTATTCTTTATTGTAGCCCAAATTGTTGAGCTATAAAAAACAAAAATAGAATTGGTGCAACTTTACTTGAAGATGCAAACTTTTTATCACATCTGTGTTGGTGGACTGTAAATATCTTTAATTATAAGAAAGGAAAATTGACCAATTTTAACATAGTGCTAATCATGTATTTTCCCTTGGAAAGGCAAGTGTAAGAAGTTACTAGTTGAAACAAGAAAAAGGCCTTTCTTTGATTCTTGATTCATAGTTATATGTAAGGCCAGGGTCACACTAGCCGTTTTTCAGTGGAGCTGGAAAAATAGTCTTCATATTTCCTGTGGGATAATCCACACAGGCTATTATTGTGTTTTGCACCATAAACCGTAATGAGCCTAATTAAAAACAGCTCAGCTGAAAAACAACTAGTGTGACCCCAGCCTAAGAGAAGCAATTTTACTCCCCTCTGCTCAGGCATTCTTTGTAGATATTATTTAAAATGAAGCATTAGACAATGCCTTCATAATACTGTCTATTGAAATGTTTTAATGAAAATAAGATATATGTTCTAGGCAGTATGTGTATGGGTAAATATACTCTCATGTTTAATGTATTGTTCTGAAATGTATTTTACAGATCTGGAGCAGTAAGGCGCTCCAATACTAGCCCTATGGGTTTTCTTAAGGTTGGATCCAGTTCTCCCAGTTCTACAGACATGACACAAGCTGTTGGGCGCCGCTTGTCCACTGGTTCCTCACGTCCATATTCTCCTTCACCACTAGGTAAACATCAAAGTCTTCTCAGAAATTCAAAAAGTTGTAATTGGCAACGGATGCAAATGTTTCAGTGTCTTAAGATAAAATTTAATTAAGCAGTGGACATAGCACAATGTTTAAGTCCACCACTTTACTGGCTGCACATGTAGCTGGTACCAAAAGCCTGTTAATTTGAAAGAGTTTATAGTAATATAAATTTTATTATTGCCATTAATATTAATTTAGAAAATTACCAGTATATAAAATTAAATGAAAACATTAATATTATGGCATTCTTCCTATTGTACTAGAGAGACTGAGAGAGACCTTTACTTCAATTTAGACTAGAAGTATAAAAGCTTCACCAAAATAATGGGTCTGGGTGATCTTGTTTATAATGTATGAATGACAAAGCCTCCTTTGTAATGTATTGTTTTCTATTATTTACTTTTGGCATTGAACAGTTGGTACCATTCCAGAACAGCTTGGGCATTGTTGTTGTGGATATGCTCAAGGACATGAATCTAGAAGCAGAAGTTCCTCTGGAGGTAGGCTTGTTCTCCATATACAAATCAGTGCATTCATCAAATAAAAGTAAGAATTCTTATCCTCCTGAACAACATGTTTCTGTGCATACAGTATATAGATACATATTTGCAGCTTAAAACATTTGCAATTTCTTCTGTTGCTGAAGAATTCTTTTTAAAGTGATTTTATACAGATAAATTGTAGGTTTTGAAAACATATAAATGTAGATTAAAATAGAAAAATATATCCAAGTTACATACAATAAAATTAACCAAAAGCTATAGAATTTATGAAACGCGTAATGTAACATGACCTGTTTGAAAATGTAAAACTTATTTTTCTCTTACTGTAGCGACCCACAGAGCTGTACTTATTGCAGGCAAGCAATATATATATATTTCACTCAAATGTACCAGTATCGTTAGGCAGCAAAGTGATGACCCATGTCTGCTTCATCTCAGCATATTTTAGTGTTTGTTTAATGGTAAAACATAGCAATTTAATTCTAAGTCAGAGCTAAATGGGACCAATGCATGTCAGGCCTGGAGGATGAGGATTGGGAAGAAATAGCATGCAATATAACAAAGGGGCTAATGAGCACCAGGGACAAACTGATCCAAATTAAAATACTACATCAGACATATCTTAGCACAGCTCATCTATACCAAATGAACAAACTAGAAACCGCAAAATGGCCTAGATGCCAATATGAGATACTCCTGAGGGTGTTTCTGTTTTACGCCAAAAAGATCATAGTACTAAATTGGATGGGGCAATCCTTACCAACAGTAGATAAATGAATCTCATTGGTTCAATCCCAGGATCCACTATACTGACTGACTGACTTGCATTGCTAGAGGGTCCAAAACCAAATTTGACAGAATGTGGAAAGCATGGTTGACCAGATGACCATTAAGATAAACTCAAAGTAACCTGGATAAGATAACAGCAGGAAAAGGGAAAAGAAGGGGAAGAAATACGCAAGACACCAAACAAATGATTCAGATGTTTATTATTTACTTGTAAATACATAACTTGAATGTATAATCGCCAATTTATTATTGTTTTATTGTTAAATGTATTATTGTTTTTGAACAGTTTTATTAAGCTACAAGTTGTAGTAAGTATGTCAAATATGTATGAAAATTAAATAAAAACTATTAAAAAATAATAATAATAGTAATAATTCTAAGTAGGGAATAGTCTGAAGTTCCAAGGCTGAATTGGCACTCTAGCTCCATTCACTGGATGTCATCAGGGATCTATTATTCCAGAATAATGCCCAGTCAAAGTTCAGACAGCTTTTTTGTTCCCATAACGACCCCTAAGAAGTGCAGGTCACCTTAACTCCATCTACCTTCCAGTAGATTTGATTGCTAACACTGAAGTAGGGATTCCGAGCCCATCCAGTATAATTTCTCACTCTGCCATTAAAAGAGTAAAAGGAGAACATTTGCACTACGGAAGTGGCAGATGCTACAGTCAGAAATGATGATGTACAAATAGTTAATCAGAGTCCCCTTGGTCTGCTGCTCACTCTCTAGTCCACAAGTCTCATTTAAATGTGCAATATTGGAAAAGAGTTGGAGAGTTGAGCCAAACCCTATGGGAATACAATTATAAGAAATCTAGTTCAGAAATCACTGTCACCAAATACTCACCCAAATTGGTTTTACTCGCAAATAACTCAGCAGTGGAGTACCTACGGGGTGTACTCCCAGCCTTCTAAGGCTCCTATTAGTCACTTCAGGGTATTCAGACCTTTTTTCTTTGATCTTCCTTGTAACAAGCCAACTTTCCCAGAGTGATTTCAAAGGTAAAACGCGTTGGATTATCACTGCTTCTCATATATACATTTGATTGCATTTTTTTCTTAACTTCATGTAAGTGCAAATTTTGTTTACATATTAAAATTTATAGACGTGTTACACTATTGTATGTCTATTTCTGTTTGGGAGTCTACATACCCTACAGTTGGCTAAGGAAGATCAAAGAAAAAAGGTCTGAATACCATGAAGTCACTACTAAGAACCTTAAAGGGTTTGGGAGTACACCCCATAAGTACTCCACTGCTGATTTATTCATATTGTGTGAGTAAAACCAATTTGGGTGTGTATTTGGTGACAGTGATTTCTGCACTAGATTTCTTAAAATTGTATTCCCTTAAGGTTCGGCGCAACTCTCCAACTCTTTTCCAATATTGCTCATTCTACCATTAGTGTTGAGGTCTTCTTGAGTGTTCAAAAATTGAACCTCAGTTCAACAGCTGTGTTATGCTGCACTGTGGACCTTGATTCCCCACCTTTACTAAATTCTTGGGATTGGCACCTTTGCTTTAGCATAAGTTAACCTGTTCAGTAAGGTGTTGTTTGCCCCCTTGCATTCCTACTTCGTTATAGCTTTCTAACCTCCATAGAGGTTCTGCTTAAGTCTCCCAATATCTAGAGGTGAAAGCCTTAAAATTCTGAAGTCTGAGAATCAAATTTGAAATTTGTTTGTGTCTGTAGGTTCTCCAGTACCACAGTCCCAGTCTGCACAACCTTTGTTGGGAGCCAGGCTTCAGAGTGCTCCAACTCTCACTGATATCTATCAGAACAAGCAAAAGCTGCGAAAACAACATTCAGATCCTGTTTATCCCTCCTATGCCGGACATGGCTTTGGCCACTCTCCACAGCCTCCTCGCCCAGTTAGCCTTGGGGCATCTCCAACTAAGCACATGGGATCATCACCAAGGAGCTCTGAATGGCTGTACAAATCTCCATTACCAACCATCATTGGATCCCCAACCAAGGTTGGTAAACTTGTAAAATATGAATGTGTATATGAATTTCTCCTTTCTTAGCACCATATAAAAGTATAAATAACAGATTCCCCAAAGATGTCTCTCCTGTAGCATTGACATTGGATTTGGCCATGTCGACACCTAGGGGGGGAATTCACCATAGTGCGAAGTGAGGTCCGGATCCTTCACCTCAATTCGCACAGACTGTTATGTGCTCGCTGATGTCCTGCACGCGGACATCAGCGAACGCTTTAAAGGGATTCCAGTCTCGGCGAGACAACTCGAGTCGAGTATTTGCTAACTTCCATAATCTTTCTTCATTCTAGAAAGAACAGGCTTACTAATTGTTAGCCAGTACTGCACAAGTGAGCACATATGGAGAAGGTTCTTTGTTTCCTGTGAAGATATTATTTATGTGATAGCTACTTTATAATGATTTAGTTAGAATATAGATTTAGCCTTTGACCTCAGATAATCACTCTGCATAACAGTGCTTTACTGCCAGTGCTCCTATCTAAAGATATTTTTCAGGTGGAATTAAATTCTATAGAAATAATCTCTAAAGGCACATCTATTTCATTTTCAGGCAACTGCTTCATTCAAAATCCCCAAAACACAAGCATCTTCGAATCTATTAGCGCTGGTTAATCGGCAAGGAGTTCCAGACACTTCTGTACAGTCTAAGGACACCTTAGAAGCAAGAGAGTTCCCCCTTTTTGCCTGCACTCATGGTACTGAAAGGCAGAACCCACCAGACCATGGCAAAACTACATTTGGAAGGTCAGCTCATATATGTATTTTGGCATTTAATGCAATAATGATTGTTATTGACTTGGTAAATTGCATCTGTGTGTGTTCTAGTCCAGTTGTTCTTAATCTTGTTTGAGGTACCAAACCCACCAGTTTCATACGCACATTCACCAAACCCTTCTTTAGTGATAAATCACTTGACCTCTGTGACGGAGGCTCCACCGAACCCCTGAGACCGACTCGCCAAACCCCTAGGGTTCGATAGAACCCCGGTTAAGAACCACTGGTATAGAGCTACCTAAAAATAAAGACCAATATTAAGTATTAGTAATAATTTATCACAGATTAAATATGTATTTCTGTGCGTTATTTATTTTTATTCATCACAAATAAACTGAAAATACATTTGTAACAGAGGGTAATTGCATAAATTCCTGAAGTGCTTTTTAAGAATAGTTCCATCCCCTTCTAATTTAGCTTTTCAAATTTGCGCACATTTTCAACAGCACTTTGCCACTGCAACAGTCTGTCCCATGAATAGTCTAGTGACGTCATGATACTGAGACCTTCAGATGTGTTCTCCGGAAAAGTTTTAATCATTACTTATAAATGAAGTGCTTCAACAAAATCTCAGTAGGCCAAAAGCTGTTAGATAAAGATTGACTTTGTTAAAAGAAAACCAGGCTGTATTTATTATGTGGTCATGATTCATTTTCCATTAGGCAGCTTTAAATCACAGTGCCACGAGGAAGTTATTTGCTACAGGCAAGCTTAGGCGTACAGAATATATATAGATTTTGATAGATATCATGGGTCTCCCCTTAAAGTAAAAGACTTGTTCCTGATATTGCTTTTGGATATATCTTTTAAGTATTACATATTCAGAGGCTTAAGAGCCTGGCCAAGTTATTATTCTTCTAAAAATGCAACACAGATATGAATGATACAAGGTCTTCTATTGTGTTTCCATATAAACCAGGTTTACTTCAGTGCCGTTTTTTAGATTGCTTGGACTAGCATGTAGGTAATCTTGATCGTCCAGATTATAGTGTCAACGAATCTCTGTAAGCATACAAAACAAATCTTGTGAAGAATCAGTTGGTGAGTTTGTGCCCACTCAGTCTGGATAGTATACCTACGCTTTGTTCCCTTTTTTGTAAGGAATCCTTTTAGGTATTACCTGCCAAGGCCATATCTTTTTGTGCACATGATTTCAAAAAATAAGTACCAGTTTTCATTAAGTTGAGGTGCAGGGTTTTATAAGAGGCAGGTCATGTCACGCAATGTTAAGCTCTAGTGTGATGCAAGTCAGTTGACAGTAAGTAATTCCAGAAAAAAAATAACATTTGGTTTGCATTGTCTAATTTTTCTAAATTAATTATATTTGAATTCCAGTTTAGGTTTTCTTTGTATGTATTTTCACTCTTTCATAGTTGCAGAATTTTTTAAAGAAGAACTAAAGTGCTCATGTATCTAGTGGTGAGGGAACGTGTAGGGAGTCTAGAAATACTTACCGATGCATGTCTTCTTTCCCCCACAGCTGCCTCCTTCTTGCTCAAGCCACACTTAAATTAGCCGATTGCAGTGTTGCGATTCAGCAGCGATTTCTGTCTTCTCTCTCCTTTATGGTGCGCACCTGCATAGTAGCAGTATTGAGACCGAATATCTCTTCGGTGCACATTTGTTTCAGTGTTTGATTCAATGAAGGAAGAACAGGCAGAGCTTTAGATGGATTGTGACACGGGAACTTTCAGGATGAATAGTGTGCAGAGCAAGGAGGAGGCAGTTTCACTGTTGGATTGATGAATATTTCATTATGCAGTGCGACTTGCATAACTTTGATTTTCTGGTCTCTTTCTACATATATGGGTCATAAGCAACCTTATTTTTTTGTGGTTGATTGCATTGCAACATAGTAATTCTGTATAGATTTACCACTGGTGTATCCTCTTTTGTATTCTATCACAGGTCTATAAGTGCAGGGAAGCTGTCAGACCAGACTGGAAGAACAACTCTTGGAGGACAGCATTACCAGGGTAGCACAGACAGTCTTAACTCAGAGCGCCCTATGGACACTGGTACTGGTTTTTATATGTATAATGTGTACAATTTGCCAAATTATAAAACCTACATAAAGTGTGGGAATACATATTTGACCAGGGGTCCCCCCCCCCCCAGTTGTGCATTTATTACTACCCTCTATTTCTGTTTTGACACATGTAAAACCCACCTTTCTGCCCATATATTGAGTCCACTATTTGGTCACCTCTATTTGAATTTCCAAGTGTAAGGGGTAAAATGTTTCTAAAATGGATAATATCACCAGAAAAAATGTTTGTTGTGCTTTACCCCTCCCATACTTCTTAATAAAGTAGTGCTTGCATGTGCATTCTGCTTCTTTTTTTTATAACATTTTTATTGTTCATCAGTAAAATAACATGTCGTATGAATACAAGTTTTTGTTTTAACAAAGCATTGTCTTCTTTAGAAATAGTTGTGTGAACATAACAAGTATATAGAGTACATTCATGCTGCTTCTTTACCAACACGGCAGTCCTATCTCACTTTATGAGTGAGATATCTTTAAAACAGAGAGACCCTGAATCAGGCTTTCACAGCATAAACTAACCAGTGTTTTCATAATTGCAGCCTGAGAAGCTTATCATAAGCATGCCTGACATAAGAGATATGTGGAAAGTAAAATATATGTTTCAGTGCTGTTTTCAAAACACTGTGGCAGCAGATACTATTGACTTCACTGGGGAAAGCATTAAAACACAGGTTGCTTTATTACTGGAAGTCCTAACTGTGAGAAGTGGTAACAGCTTTTGATGCAGGCATTTTTGTAAGCTATGGGACCTATCACTGTGGCATTGTGACAGCAATGCATAATGGGTCCTTGCCGTAACTTTATGAAAATGTCAGTAATGCTGTCATTGCTGCTTACTGTATGTATGTATCACAAATAAAATCTATTTTTTTTTTTAAAGAGCGAAATTAAGAGATAATAATATTCCTTTAACATATATTAAATAACACTTTTGGAACTTGAGTACAGACTGTTCCGATGAAGTTCTCCAACAGAAGAGTGGAGAATGTCAGAGCTAGGCCTCTTAAAAGAGAATAATTGTGCAGGTTACATCATTTCCACTCCGTGGCTCCGATCTGTCCCTTGATTCAAGTTTACATTTAAGATTTGTTCTGCAATGTTTCTCATCTGTTCTGTCTTACAAAAGAGTCAAGTGAGTTATTATTGTGTACGTTCTGGTTAGTCACACTGCTACCATCATCTCTGGGCAAAATCCAACAACGGGAAACTTTTTTTCATTATGCAGGCTGAAAAACTGAGCAGTACTACACAATATGGCACAATAATTCAGTCTCCTGCTGTGTAGGAGAGCTGTGAGCCTTAAGTGGTTTTTGCTTTAGTAGGAAAAATTTCCACCAGCTGACTGCATAAACCTATATGTTATGTTGTAGGTCAAGGATCTCAAACACGTGGCCTTGGGGGCTGCATGCAGCCTGTTGTGCATTGGAGTTTTAGAGACTTCCTTGGGGACAGTAGAGAGCAGTTTGAGGGAGAAGCATCATTCTGACGCTTTGCATAGTTAAGAATGCAGTGTTCCTTGAAGGTGCAAACAAAAAGGCAGGGGGTGGAGCGCATCGAGCATAAAACCCCTATTGATAAGTATTTCCCCCTACCCCTTAAAAATCACCCCTACTAAAAACAAGCTATAGTAACTCCTTTTAAATGTAATGTTGAAAAAGGCATGCTTTTAGGAATGATGTTATCCTTTTAGAAATGTCTTTTCCGTTACAATTACAAACCTTCTGTCCATATGGTTTGCCGTAACTTGCCCTCCATATTTACTTTAAGGTGAAACTTCCTGTTTTTTTGATTTTTTTATTTTTTTACGTGTCTGTACATGGTTATCTGTATGACTGTAATTAGCACTTTCAATGCTGTTTTGCATTACAAAAAAAAAGCCATAGGACTTTGTTTTCTGAGACTTGTTTTTATTTATTTAGTTCCTGCAGGAACAAGTGGCGCTGCACTCACAGTTCCCTCGATGGGAAGCAGAGCAGTTATGTTCACTGTCGGATCTCCCCCCAACAGTGCCACGCCTCCAACTTGCACACACATGATGATGAGGACTCGAACTACTTCAGGTGCACTTTGCTAATTATTAAGTAGTCATTCATCAGTTTGTGCTTCTTTAAAAAACAAAGCCTTCACAGTGGGTTGTCACAATCAGTGTTCCGTATAAATGGAAATAGCATTTCCCCACTAATGATCTTACTCTTAAAAGCCATGTGCCCTTAACAGAGATCATTCAAGAAACAGAGGCAATGTCTGAAAGCTTTAGTTATACATTATTGATAAAGCTACTTGTGGTGCACAATGTGGTATTTTTTTTTCATTCATCTTCTCAGTCATTTAAATTGCCTGCAGGGTAGTGGAGAACTCAAGGTGTCTAGTAGCAAATTCAAGCATATGCAGTCTCTGCTCAGTCAGGAAACCATTAATAAAATGAAGCGGGCTAATGTAAAACACTGGTTTTGCTTTATTGCATAAGATGCCATTGATTTCAAGTATATGTTATGAGGCAAAGCTATGGTTGATTTGAAGTATAGAGAGGCTTGCTTCATTAGACTCTGTGTATATATGGATTTGTAATAGCAGCTAGGAGTGCTATGTTGCCTTGTGCTTAGTTGCTCCATACATCACGTAACGTTTACAATTTCCCCATAATAAAGTCGCGACTGTGGCAATATTCTCATTATAAAGACTCAACTGCTACAGTAGCAACCTATTGCAACTGTCTTTATCTGGTGAATTTGCACCTATGCACAACAATTCGGACTTTAGTGAATAACCCCCTTAGAATCAGATACCCAGACTGCTGTGCTTACTGCATGAAAGAGGTCTTTTACTGAATTCTACCTCTGAGCACATAATGAAAAATGTAATTCAAAATAATATTCTTATTTTGTATAAAATCATTATTCAGGCCTTTGGAAAATAAGTTCAGTTTTTTTTCAGTTGGGATCCATATTCTTTCTGATTGACTTCAATAAAGATTTAAACAGATTTGTTTGTTTGTTTACACTTTGTGTGGTTTTGTGTTATGCAGTTGGATCAAACAGCTCAGGGGGCTCGCTCTGCTCTACAAGTGGTCGTATACTCATGGGATCTCCCTCTACTTTTAATATGGGAACTTCTCCCCCTGGAGCAGATGCAGCACCAACTCTAAGATACATGTCCTATGGCACATCACCACCCAGCCTAGAAGACTTCATAACATTTGAAGCCCCAGAACTTCCCGAGGAGACACTTATGGAGGTAATTATTTAAACAAGCTAAGTTTATGAATAGTTCATTTACACATCTTGCCTTAGAAGACTGATTTTTACAATTTACTAAACATATTTGTGAACATACCTTTCAACATTTAATATTTTAATATGTAATATGCTTGCAATGACCATAGCGACTAGATATCATTCTATCTAGTACCATTGTGCAATTTTGAGCAGATGCTTGATAATTTGTAGGCTTTTCACTATTTCAATTCTATTCTCAGATGCATTCCCATTAAGGCTAACCCCTCCCATTACTCATACTTCTTGCATGCTGATCATTAAAGTGTATTCTATACAATAATAAGGAATTTGATTTTTGCTGTTAGAGGGAACATACGGACACCCTCCGTCACCTCAACTTGATGCTGATGTTTACGGAATGTGTAATAGAACTAACAGCAGACAGGGGAAGGAGCCCAGAACTGTTCACTTCTGCAGTGTCTCTTTATCAGATTCAGGAGAGCGTGGTGGTGGATCAAATTAGTCAGCTGAGCAAAGAATGGGGGTAAGTACAAAAAGTATAGGTAAAGATAAAAACAGTTATACAACACAGTTTAGAAATTTAACTTACAGTAAACATTTTTATCAGTGTTATAGTTGAATAACTGCTACGCTAATCCATATGGAAATTTTAATTTTTTGGGTGTAACTGGTGCTTTAATTTTGCCTACATGCTGGTAGTTAAGACAAAGTATTATAACATCTTCACAATTAAATAAAATCCAATTTTGAATACAAATCTTATTTTCTTAAACAATATACAAAAGTATCTAAAATATCCCTTTAAGGAAGTAGAGGAATTAATCTGTTAAACTTCCCTCCCCCCTACAGACAAGTGGAACAGTTGGTGTTGTATATGAAGGTTGCACAGTTCCTAGCATCATCTCTGCAACTTGCCAAATCTCAAATCAAAGCTGGAAAGCTAACTCCATCTAGCACTGTAAAACAAGGTGGGTTCATGTTGCTACTGTTTTTGTGATGCCCTTGCTAATGATTAACAGTATCTGATGGTAGTGGAACCCTTTCCTTTGTCATATATTTAATTTATTTTACTGTCTTCTGTTGAAGTTGTGAAGAATATGAATGAACGCTACAAGTTCTGCATCAGTATGTGTAAGAAACTGACTGAGCAGCTGAACCGATTCTTCTCCGATAAGCAGAGATTTATAGATGAAATAAACAGTGTCACAGCAGAGAAACTGATCTACAACTGTGCAGTGGAGATGGTAAGATGATATTTTTTGTGTGTTTCCAGTATTAATATTGCGAACAATAAATGGAGAAATAAATCAAATTTAGTTTCATTGATTGAATTCAATTTGCACTTGGATTCCAGTCTTCCAATGTGCATAGATATTCTCCCAAAGCATTTATAGAAACAGTGCAACCAGTTCTTCTCCTCAATGCACAGACAGGACTCTACAGTTGATCTTTCAGCGAGTATAGAATGCAGGAGAATAACTATAAGGGTTGCCGCAACACTGGCCTAAGCCCCCAGGAGACCTGGAGTGACCTTCATGGATCCCAGTAAGTCTTACAGGGCAGTTCATTAACAGGTTGCATTACCGACAAGCAGCTCAATTCCAAAAGTAAGTGAAGAGACACATCCACTCCTTTTCATTAGGTAATAGGTGCTCTGGAGAGAGGACAAACTCTAAGGGGGGAATTCACGATAGTGCGGAGTCTTCGCCTCGCTTCACACTGACTGATATGTGCTCGCTGATGTCCTGCACGCAGACATCAGCGAGTGCTTTAAAGGGATTCCAGTCTTGGTGAGGCGACTCTTTTGGTTTTGCCGAGACTGGAATCCCTTTAAATCGCTCGCTGATGTCCGTGTGCAGGACATCAGTGAGTGCATATCAGTCAGTGTGAAGTGAGGCGAAAACTCTGCACCTCACTTCGCACTATCGTGAATTCCGCCCTAAATCCAATAAATAGTAGCAGAAATACTCTCCGGCACTCCAAAAAGTAAAAATGAAAACTTCTCTATTGCGAAATATCTTTTAACACCAGGATTCGATCAGACACATTAAAAAACAACACCTTACGCATTTTGTGCCGAAAGGCGCTTAATCATAGTATGAGCTAATATTTACATCTTTTTATCATCTTTAAAAACATCATTTTTTAATGCACAATGCAATATTTTAACGATGGTAGTGAAGAGAACTAAGCCAAGCCCTACTTAATGTGGTAATCTGAATGACAATTAGGATCATTACTATTTTTAAATCTTTAGCAGTTTCTAAACACTTTTGCTGCATGCAGTTTTTATTATCCAGCAAAAACTCTCACACTCCTCTATATTAACAGTGCCACATTAGTACTGTTCTAAAGTACAACCACAGGTGTGTTACCACTATAAAACTACCACATGCTTTGTCCCCGTGTCTCAAGAGGCATGGTTTTTGTAAGAAAATCACTATACACTAAAGATGGCACAAAATAACTAAAGACTATGGGGTTATTGACTGAAGTCAAAATGGTCATATAAAGGTGTGACTTTGCCACTTTGAGTATTCAGCAAACACTTTGATGTGGCGAATTCGACAGCATACTACACAATAGACTGTTACTGACGCCGTTGCAAATTCGCTATAGGAATACTAACTCAGTCGCAAATTTGCTATGGAAATCCACTGTTTAGTCAATAAGGAGAAGAGAATTGGAGCATACCAACTCAAAATGATGAGAATTCACTAAGACAGTCAAATTCGCACTTTGATCAATAACCCCCTATTTATTGCAAAAATAATTGATTAGACTGATAATTAAAACTGGCTGCTAATGAATGTTGACTTTACTGCTACTTTAACCTATTTAGTCAAGATGAACTGTCAAATGCAAGATCTAACATTATAATACCATAACCATTGCTGTGATCCTGCTTACTATTTATATGGCTATACAGACTCATCTGAAGACTTTTCTATGGCGGACCTACTAAGGTTTTTAACAATATTTAATCAACAATAGATGTACAGATTTTAAGAACAGTGGTCAATGACTACCTGATAAGTTCCTTAAAGCTTCTGGGTGGATGCCATCTGTAACAGGGCGTTTTAATCACTCTTTACTTAGCATAACAAAAAAGTTAATAGTTGAACTAAGACGGGGCTTTTACTAGTGTACGTAGAGCGTGAAAACATTTTTGTTATTGTTTACTCTAGAATAATAACATTAAGTTTCAGATGTCAACAGTATTTAGTGACTTTATACATAATATTCATTTCTTTCTTTAAAAAAAAAAACATTTACTTTGTTGAAGTTCACTGTAAAAGTAATATTATGGATGTACTACATTCCCCTTAAATATAGGAGCAGTATGTCATCCTAAATGAATATGCATGAAATAGACATTGCTGTGTCACTGGATTTAGCTCAGTTAACATATAAATATTGCAAGACATGTCTTTGACATAAGCCTTGCTTCTGTTGCAACTGAGCGGATTTGATTGTTTAGGGCACCTGCAGCTGATTGAAAATTCACGCTTCCAAGACCAGTCTGATACAATCAAGCCATTTTTGCCAAAGCAAAGGGACTGGGGTACAGGTGTAAAATAGATTTTTACAGGCTTGTAAGACAGGTTCTTATAAGATGATATAACTATATTAGCAATATAAATCAATCTGATTTTATTAAGTGAACTACACTGCTTATATTGATCTCAAAAATTTTTTAAACTGTAAATGTGAATTTAGTTTCCCTTTAATCCAAAAAAGCAGGGAAAACAGCAGACAAGGTAGTAAACTACCAAAAAAATTGAATGTTATGATGCATTACATGTTTTGGGCCTGGGCCCTTTATCAAATGACCCAAAGGGCCCAGTCCTGAAACAAGTCATGCATCACAACATTAAATTTTTTTGTAGTTTACTACCTTGTCTGCTGTTTTCCCTGCTTTTTTGGATTCTCTGGATTATATTTGGAACATGTACCTTGGGGAACAGCTAATCTTTCTCAATCAAAGGAAAGCTTTTTCACCATTTCTGGGGAACGCTTGTTGTAAAGTAATTTAGTTTCACTTGATGCCAAATCGATACGAGTACCTTCCAGACTATGTAGTCAGTCTAGAGACGTGCATTAGTTTTCCAGAGTGAAAGAAAAGACAAATTATACAGGTTTAAAGGAGAACTAAAGGTATTAAAAAACTTACCTGATATTGAGATGAATTGTTAGGCACAGCATGAACTGTGCTGTAATTTCCTGGCACCGATGCTTCACAGCGTGCAGTCTGACACAGAAATCAGCACGAAGCTCCTCCCAGTGGTTGTACTAGCGGTGAAAAATGGTTTCAACATCATCATATTCATTGCAGGGGCCAATGGGAATGCTCCCTGCAATAAGCGTGAAGATGTGTGAGGCTGGTACAACCAAGCTGGAGGAGCTTCGCGCTGGCTTCTCTGTCAACCTGCATGCTGTGAAGTAAGCATCGGTGTCTGGAAATTACAGCACAGTTCATGCTGTGACTGTTATGATTCATTTCAATATAAGGTAAGTTTGTTTTTTTTTAATATGTCTTTTTTTTTTTTTTATTAACTTTTAGGTCTCCTTTAATATAAATAATAAATAATATGACTGCAGTTTTATAGCTCTAAGTATTGAATTGAGTTTTTGCGTCTTTCTGGATTATTGCTTCTTGAATAAAAGCACAGAGGAGAATGCAGGGCCTCAACCGTAAACTATGTCTTTGTCCTTTTTTTAGTCCGATACTTTATAATATTCCTCTTATTTTCAGGTTCAGACTGCTGCTCTGGATGAGATGTTTCAGCAGACACAAGATATTGCATATCGCTATCACAAAGCAGCCCTGCTTTTAGAAGGCTTGACAAAAATCCTGCAAAGTCCAGCAGACATAGAAAATGTGCACAAATGTAAGTATGTCTTTTATCGCTTTTATATGGCAGAGACCCAGCAATCTTCCTTTTTTTGTTCCATGTTTGCTAAAATAAAATGAAAAATATAAATCTACCTTCTGCATTCCCATTGGGGGAAAAAAGTGCATTGGTACATAGTCTGTATTGTTAAACTCAACTGACCTTTGTCTTTTTTAATCTTAGAAAAAAGTATAAAAATAATCTGTAGATTACACTAATTGATCTAGAAAAAGGTGAATGAACTTAAATTTAAAGTTAAAGGAGAACTAAAGTGAAAAAAAAACAAAAAAAAAGTTAAAATACCTTGTACAGAACTGGTTGATTACAGTCACAGTATGAGCTATGCTATAATTAGCCAGCTCCCAATGCTTCCCCCAACACTTCTTCACAGCGCTGGCTGACTGGCAGCCAGTGCTGCAGCTCCTCCCACCCTGTTACACCTCGGGTGTTTCAGGGTTTAAACATCATCACGTTCATTGCGGGAGCCAATGAGAACGCTCCCCACAATGAGAGTGATGATGTATGAGGCTGGGAAAGGAGAAGGAGCTGCGCACTGGCTTTTGTGTTAGCCAGCTCGCTGGGCAGGAGGCGTCAGGGGAAGCATCGGGAGCCAGCTAATTACAGCACAGCTCATGCTGTGACTGTAATCAATCGGTTCAGTATAATGTATGTATTTTAACATTTGTTTTTTATTTTTTTACTTTAGGTCTCCTTTAAGCCAGATTTGCTTTACCATGGTCTACAAAATCCTTCTTGACCTCTAGTGGCAATACAACTTGGACCAACATGCTATTAAATATTATTTATTTAAATAACTCCTAACCCGGGTATTTTAAGAAACTATATATTAAAACGAAAGGACTCAATTTAGAAATATAATGTATCTTTAAGATGACCACAAAGCACTCCGGTGGTAATTCAGGAAAGAGTGAACTTACCTGGCGATCCTTCGATTCACCTCGCCGAGACTGGTATGCGCTCCTGCACATGGAGATCAGCGAACGCTTTAAAGGTACTTCGGCGAGGTGATTCGAGTGGTCGCGAGGTGAGCCGAAGTACTTTTAAAGAGTTCGCTGATCTCCACGTGCAGGAGAGCAGGGAGCACATACTAGTCTCAGCGAGGTGAATCAAAGGATCGCCAGGTAAGTTCGTTCTTTCCTGAATTACCCCCTCTGTCTTTACACCAACAGTGGAAGTCATCTCAAATATAACTATTTGCTGTTTATAGACCCAGACATAAATGTTTTGTTACACTTCTGAACCTAATTTTTTTTTTTTTTTACATCGAATGATCTGGCAGTTCAAACTAGAACATTGGCAAATTTGTAAGAGGTCATTAGCTTATTAATGAGGATATAATGTGGTGGTTATGAGATACTAGCACCAGCAGTTTTATAAGATAGCACTACAGCCCAATGGTAATGATTTGCTGCTTCATAATATAGCAGTTTAGTCTGTCAGACGCTGTACATTCAGCTTATCCGTTATGGTTAGGGTACATTAGTTATTTTATAAACAAAACAACCACCTTACCTTCATAAAAATACAAAGGTTATGCATGTGCTTGAAAATGTGTGCTTTTTAACAAAGCAGATTAGAAAATACTGATGTGGAAATTGATTTAGCAAACTAGTCCCCTTGTATTGAGTATGTAATTAATGGTATGGAACCTTGTCCTTTAGACTGTTCTATGCACGGAAAGCAGACACATTTATAATGCAACTAAACAAGACACCTAAGCCCTTATATTGTAAATATTTTCAATGGTTTCTGTATCTTAATATTTTAGGATAGTGACATGCATAAACTGTTAGTGAATTGTTAAAGGCAGGCAATATGTCAAAGTTAAACCTAGTAATGTTAGTTTTATATACTTTTATAACATAGTCCTTGACAACCCCAGTTTGTTAATTTCTGCTTATTAGATACTTTATTTTAATAGAGATCTAAAGAGACTCTTGCTTTTTCAGATAAAGCCAGTGTGGAAAGCAGACTGTCATCACTCTATGGAGCTGTAGCTGTGTATGAGCAGTAACAGTATCCGTTGGACCACGCAACAACAGACATTGTAAGGGACCACTTTAGATGCCATAAAATGAACCTATTACTGCAACCTGCATATCTTGTAACAACAAAGATGAACTGAAGTACCCTAATGGCAACTTCCTAAATAAAGTGAAATACATAAAGGAAAACTGCCTTACTTATAGACACTCCTCATTTTCTCATATGGGAGCAAAACATGCCTTCAGCAAAAACATTAAGAATGCAAGGAACTGTGGGAAAATTAACTGAGGTCATATAATATCAATAGTCTGGAAGTGAGTGGATATTTTCAACCCAGTGGCAAAGTCTTGACAGCCATTCATTTATTATTCAAGAAAGAAAAATGATCTTTCTTCTTTTTTTTTCTTTTTTTTTTTTTTTTTAACCATAATTTTTTTTTTTTTTAACCATAATTTTTTTTTATTTTTTTTTCCTGCAAAATTTGAATCTGGAACAGGCATCATATATGTATTTAAAATCCAATAAAATTAGGGTGAGAAAAGCACTTTATTTTAAGTAGGAGGTAAAAGACAGAATGTATCAGTAAAAGGATTTCAATGACTGAACTCAGTTTGACACGGATAACTCGATTCTACTTTCAAACCAATTTATTTTGCACTAATCCCGCAGAACTGTAAATGATAATCTGTAATGGAACGCTTATTGATATTATAAAAGGCACAATGGACTTCAAGAAAAAGAAAAAAAACAAACTTTGATCGCATCCTCAGTGGAATTTACTATGAAGGGTTTTGAGGACTTCACAAAATACAAATCAGTGTGTTTGTGACCCCTTTTTTTATACCTATTTGACTAAAACTTGATACTACTATTGGTTTTCATTTTGACATTGGTTTTATTTCATTTACTGATAATTTGCTTTCTAGTATGTTGCTTATATTGGCTGTGCATGTATGCCGGTGACCTTTCTCTGGGTGTTACTACTAACAGATAACTGTATAGTTGTTTTATGGACAGTGTTAGAGGAGGAAAACAGTACTGTTTATTAGGCTGTGGTTTGTGGAGCTACTAATGTAGTAGGTGTTAGTGTATACTAGCTTCTGTTAATATAACTAAACCCTAGTTGCCACAGGTTGATCCTCCAGGATTCCATTTTGTTCCCATGGATAAAGAGCATAGAGTAACACAATACGAGGAATATCAACTGGACCCAAAGGGAGTCCAATTCCAGCTGATTTATTATTTAGACTAATTGAGCATATGAAGTGCCCGTTTAGAGGCCTTATCATTGTCATCAGCGTTATATTAGGAGCAGCAGTGAAAACAAATGTGGGTACTTTAATTTTTATTTGTATTTCTAGCCTACCCATTTAAAGCAATAATTATTAGAAATGGGAACAGAGACAATGAAAGGTTTGTTGGAAAAAACACTAATGTACCACAGCAAAACAGGTAAAATGCCAAGGGTGTATTTGGTGGTGAATGATAAAAACCCACTGACATAATTTACATACATTATATGCATTTTACAAAACTCTTTTAATAAGTGATTACTGTAACACTTCCATAATACAGTTTGTCATCAACAGGCGGATTAGAAATTGGAGTGCACCTGTGCAAACTTCAATCAGATGCAAGCAAATAAACTTGCAGGGTAAAAGGGGCCAACGGGGCTGCAATCAGAAATCACGGGGCCCCTCACACGCTAACAAATCCAATTTTACTCCACCATTTACACTGCAAACTGACAACTTACACTGCTCAGTGCCCAGTAAGCCATCAGTTTCATTGGTCAGTACTCGGAAACCTACATGTGACAGGCTAGGTCCCCCTGGTTCACAAACATGGTGGCCCTCCCACAGCAGTACCCCCTGTACCCTCGTGTTGGTAGGCCTGTGGACCAAAATTATCTGGTGTGAAATGGAATTTTTCTATGACAGATCACAACATGATTGTAGAGCTGTACTATGAAAATATATTATATATAGAGCCTGGATTGTAGAGCTGTACTATGAAATTATATTCTATATAGAGCCTGGACCTATCACTTTTAACTTCAGTGTTTTAAATGCATACATTAAAAATTCTCACTCCTAATCTGGTTTTTAGCGGCCGCTTAATGTAAGCCATGAAGCTGAAGCATGAAATTATCTTTAAAATCCCCCAAAAATCAAAAGCTACTATGATCTTTTTTTGTTTCGCTTTCCTAATTTTTTTTTTCAGTCGGCTTTTACATTTACATAGTCACTTGTTTCATGATGGTTTGTTATCATATCATCTTAATACGAATTTGCTATTCATATAAAATTTCAAAATGTGTCATTTGAAAAAAAAAACTTCTTTATTCATCAATATTGTACCATACAAAGGGAACTGCTACCTGAGTTTGGAAGAAAGGGTGATTTGAAATCATTGCTTACAATTAGCCAGTTGTATGGTTAAAGTGGTAATATGCCCATTTAAGTTATTCGTTTGGTCATAGAAGCAATTATTTCCACAGGTCCTTGTTTGTCAGAGGATTAAAAAATAAAAAAGAGAGAATGAAGCACATATATATATATATTTTTTTTTTCATTCTTAAATATTTTCATTTCTTCAACAGCACATATCTGGAATAGCTTGGTTGAATTTTAAATGTTCTTTGTCATGAATATTTTTGTTTTATACATATTTAATACTTGAATACGCCATTTTCTTTTCCAGCATTCTGGATGTAATCACATTTATAATTCAGTTCTGGTGCCAGAAGTGGCAAGCAAATGATAAAACTATTACACAAGCTGCAAAGCAACAATAATGTTTCATTTTAATGTTAAAAAGCAATGCGGTTTTTACTTTACTTGACAGCCCGTTTTTATGTTATTTATGTAAGACTCTGCCAATTCAAAGTGTTTATTTATATTCTTGCTCGTAATATATAAAATGCAAATGTTTTGCATTTCTAGTGTCTTTAATACAGTGTTTCTACCTCCTGTTTGTAAACTGCATGCATTATTCTTGACAGTAGATAACTCACTGAACTGTAGCAAATTAGCCTTTTTATTATGGCTTGTAAAAATGTACATTAAGAATAAATAAAATCTACAGAAAACCAGATACTGCCTGTTTTTCCTGTTTTTTTTTTTTTTTTCAAATAGTCTTTGTGGTGCATAAAGACAGTGACCTAGTTTTAACATGCACATAATAAATCAACAGCCCAGAATAATTAACATGTTTATTCAGGTATAAAGAAAACAACAAATGTATGCATAGAATGATTTTAATATGATGCCTTTTCTGCTTGTTTTATGGATTTCCGAGGTGCCAGAAGTAGCAAATGAGAATGTTATGATGAGTTGAGGGGTAGAATTGGTGGTCCGGTAAGGGAACACTGCATAAAGGAATGTAAGATTGGGAAAAGTAAAAAAAAACAAAAAAAAAAACACTTAATTAAGCCTAGTAATAGGATTCCAAGCCCAAATAAACCTGGAATAGTGGAGTGCAGAACACTTTTTCACTTGGGATATTCTTTTCAGACACGACAGGTAGAGATGTTGTTTGAGGGTGAACCCAACAGACTTCTATTTAAACAGAACAGGATTGTGCCAGGTAATATTATCCACATGCCAAGGACAGTGCTTAAACTATCACAGTGTATACCAATCATTGGCACAAGTTATTAAATAAAGCAAATTAGGAACATGAATGGCCAGTGACGGTGTAACTTTTCGGCACCAAGTACCAAAAAGTGACATCACTCCACCAGTGTCTTCCCCCAAAGTGCAGGTGCTGATTAGTGATGTCATCGCGCCTGCTTCATGGGAGGAGCTCTGCTATGGCTATCCTATCAGCAAGCGAGTGCCTCTTCAGTGTAGGCTGTGGATCCAACCTGAAAACTGTCAGGTAGGGTCTGCGGCCTGTGCTGAAGGAGTGCTTGCTTGCTGGGGGAACGAGAATAGCAGCGGTGGTGACAGCGAGCGTGCCCACGGAGAGGGTTCTGCGTAGCATAGGTTCACCATCACTGTTCTAGGCAATCTTTGCCAGAGGTAGTTTCAGTAGTGTAATAATGGACCTGTCCCAGGAGGCTTGGCACCATGCAAGAGAATTTGCAGTTGATGTGTAATGACCTAGTTATACCAAGCAGACCATACATGAACTAATAATATTAGAGCCCATTTTAACTGCAATGAAAAAGAAATATTACAAAATCCATTAATGTGACTATATAGTCTAACATGCTTAATAATATGTACAAGGTCTGCTTAATTATTTAGACCTTAAAGGGACACTGAAGTCTGTAAATAAAGTGCTTTTTTATTTATTGGTCACCTAGTATTAAGTACAACAAAATCAGAATAGTTATAGAAATTTAAAAAAAACAGTAACTTAGGGAGAAGATTTTCAGCTAATCCTAGCCCCTTTGCCCTTATTCAAGAGCATTCTCCCCCTCCAGAGACTAAATTAAATTTACTTTAACTTGCTTTAGGAAACTTCAGCTGTTAATACAGATAGTAGCAATAATGTTCCACATAATGGGCGGTCAATCAAATTATTAGATCTACCATAAGCTGTATAGGTCTTGTGTCCTCTAAAGATTGGTCACCAACAGTTATTAGTCTGTCACTGTTAAATACATTATTTTGTATGATATATTCCTACTTTGATTTATAGCCACAGAAGCACCTTCTTTTTCACCTACTTAGCACTTAATTACAACCTAGCACTTCATTTGATGTGTCCTTGTGATATTTTACTTGTATTGTTTAATGCACTTTTCCCATGTCTGTATTGTACTTGTATCGCTGAATTGTACAACGCTGCGTAAATTTGTGGCGCTTTATAAATAAAATACATACATACTTACTTTTCAGCAGCTCAATTTTGAGTCTTTTTTTTTTTCCAGTATTCTCAAGCCTGTGGTCTAGACTATAAATTCCAAACTGATTAGCTAAACAGGAAGAGAGGAATGTTTTCTGTAAGAAAAATTACTATAATCTTCAAACCACTGAAAATAAGTAAATACTAATATACAGTGCAAAAATAATTTAGCACTGAGAATTAGATGGGGAAATGACTGTTTATTTAAAATGGTTTCCACCTTTATATAATGTAGACTCCCAGCATACAACCAATCCAAATACTAGTTGTGTGCCAGTAATCATCAGGTAATAAGATGATATCTCATGCCACTGTATATTTGTTTATTGCTACATTTTAACTCCAAGAACAGCATTTTAATGTACAATGTAAATTGGCAGTTAAAAGTTGAAGTTAAGTAATAAACGTGCTTTGTCATGTTGGGGGCCCCAGTGTTTCTGAAAGCAGCCTTCTTTACTGGCACTGCACACCATTTTCAGTCCATTTCTTGGAGTGGGCATAACAGGTGGCCACAGGTGATGCTGCTAACTTGCACCCATGTCTGCCAGACCAGCTGTTTATCCATAACTTGTCCCACAATGTAGTGCCACAGAGTGCCCTTCCCCCCACCCCCACTACCAACATTTCCCTGCTTCAGAAAGAAGCCATTTTCTATCTGATGCCAGTTGTGATGCTGTAACCACTTGGTTTCCTCCTGCCTGGTGATCCACATGTACCAGGATAACGTGACCATACAGACAGGCTTACAGTTACGCAAGCTCCATGTATGCTGGGGCAAGAGGTCAAACTATAATTCTAGACTTTCCTCTCTGGGAATGATCCGGTAGTTTAATTAGTTGTGCTATGCACTGCCAGTGGCTGCAGCACTGTACAAGTGGAGACAGGACAAACCTCATTTTCCTTCTCAGTTCCGAGCATCCCTATTAGTGTGGCCTAACGAACAGGTGGCCATCTCATAGCCTCAATCTCTTTACTCCATATCAACCAAAAGCACAATAAGAACTTATCGTTTGCATTAGTGGATCTCAAACGTTTCACTGGGGCCTCCTCATGGTTAACTTCTGGCCCTCATACAGCTGTGTTTCTAAACATTTTACATTGTCATCACATAGCAGGCACAATGCTCACACCCATTATGATAGCTGAGTTACACCACTACCGGTAGTTAAAATGGAAGTCCCAAAATTCTATAACAGCCACCTAACTTGTACTTTAATCTAAGATCTGAAAATGCTTTTTAGCCCCAAGGTTGATCTTGCACTGGGACCTAGGGGAGGATTTCCCAGTGGCGAACCCAGGCATCTTAGGTGGTGTTGAGAGAGCATTTTTCAAAACTTACAAAAGTATCTCACTTCACTGACAATTAGCTGTTGGATAATTTTAATTATAGGGGTATTATAATCTACTTGCATGTATAAAAAAGGGAATGTGGAACAAGTTTAGTACAAGTATGTGTACTGGGTGGGAAGGTAAAGATAATGAGTGCCCCCAGTTACATGTACCTTCTCAGTGGTTTACCCTCCCTCCATCCAACACACATATATTTATAAATGTGACAATATGTGCATGGTCGTGTGAGCATATTTATATTTCTACTTCATGCTTGGCTGCCTTGCAGCAATAGGTTACAAAGTATATTATTTTTTTAAAACAGGACTTTGCCTCAGTCATTAAGGTGGTTATTGGCTACGGGTAGTGCGGTGGCTCAGTGGTTATAACTGCTGCCTTGTAGCATTGGGTTCATTTCCACCCTGGACTTCATCTGCATGGAGTCTGTATGTTCTCCCCGCACCTGCCTGGGTTTCTTCTAGGCACTCCAGTTTCCTCCCACAATCCAAAAACATACATCTATGTGTGTGTGTGTGACTGAATAGGGAAACTAGATTACAAGTTCCACAGGGCAGGGACTAAAGTGAATGACAAATCTCTGTAAAGTGCAGTGTAATATATCAGCATTATACAGTGGGGGAAAAAAAGTATTTAGTCAGTCACCAATAGTGCAAGTTCCACCACTT
>WMED01000630.1:1598-24263 GCA_019650415.1 Pipa parva
ACACAAGCTCCTCCCCCTGTGCGGCTCCCGATCAATTGGCAGAGGTGGAGGAGGGAGAGATAGCCGACCCCTGGTCTAGAAAAAAGAAGATTAAGGGGTGGCCTAATAACTATGTATAAATATATTAGAGGTCAGTACAGAGATTTCTCCCATAATCTATTTATACCAAGAAATGTAAGTATTACAAGGGGGCATCCTCTACGTTTAGAGGAAAGAAAGTTTCTGCTCCAACATAGAAGGTTTTTTTTTTACTGTAAGAACAATGAGGTTATGGAAATCTCTGTCTGAAAAAGTTGTTATGTTTGATTCCATTAAAAAGAGTTCAAAACTGGTTTGGATGCTTTCCTTCAGTATAAGAACATTGCAAGCTATGGGTACTGGATAACTGAAGGTGGGATTTTGATCCAGGGAATTATTCTGATTCTTCAGTGTAGGAACATTACAAGTTATGGGTACTGGATAACTGAAGGTGGGATCTTGATCAAGGGAATTATTCTGATCCTTCAGTGTAAGAACATTACAAGTTATGGGTACTAGATAACTGAAGGTGGAATCTTGATCCAGGGAATTATTCTGATTGCCATATTTGGAGTCGGGAAGGAATTTTTCCCCTAATATGAGGATTATTGGCTCTTGCCTCATGGGATTTTTGCTTTCCTCTGAATCAGCATTGCTGGAAAATAGGCTGAAGTGGGTGGACTTGTGTCTTTTTTCAGCCTTATAAACTGTTACTATGTTATGTTATTATGTAGATTCTAGGTGAAATTTACCAAAATGAACAATAAAGGATCTTCTAACTAGAGTCCCTGTTACACTAGTAAAGCACTGGTATATAAAATATTGTTAATCCAATGTAATATTTTCCTCTACATCACTCTTACCCAAATAAACTATAAGATTATAAATTCAGGCCAACAAAAACTCAGGTGTTGCTCTATATGCACTATATACTGATACCTCTGTCAGCAGTGCCACCCAGCTCCAAACGCAACTGAAAACAGAAGCTGAATGCCACTGGAATGGTGAAAACACCAGCAAAAAGGCAATTAATGATTAGGAAAAACAGAATCTTCCCCAAATGCTTCAAAACATATGTTTAAAACACAACGGAAGCAGCTTGTTAATAGTCTCCAACTCCCACTTACAAATCCATACTCAATATTCTTAAGATAATTACAGGAGGTAAGCAAGATTGAATGCAGAAGGAAAACAGAAAGAACAGTATGAGTAAGCCTTGATATTCAATTTAAATTATTATTAAAAGATAGTCTCATATCTTTTCCATGTTTAAAAGCAAACGGCAATAAATTACTGAAAAGATGGTTGTGTCCCTTGTGAAAATATTCAAATGTATATTGCAGTAATGGGACTACACATTCTTAATTAACACTTTGGTGATAGATAAGAAATATAGCACTATTTAAAACTGGCTTATTGGCATCAACAATGCCCCAAGAACAACAAATGTGTTTATGTGTTGATCACAGTGAATTCAGAAGTTAACTCACCTGTGTATAGCTCAGTGTCTGTATACTCATCCACTTTCTTATGATGCAGGATGTAGTCTGAAACCTTGGTTCCTATAGGTGCTTGGACATCTAGCCACTCTAGAGCTACAACAGTGCTGGAGGGCTCCATGTTGGGAGAAAGACGAAAGCTATAGATAAAAATTTAAAAAAAAATGGGTTAACTGATTAACAGCAAATAATATGGGTCCTGGCTGTTAGTAAACAGGCAGATACTTACATAGGTGAAGGAAGAGGGCTACAGTTTGGAAGCCCATTATCATCAAAAGCAGATAAATCACATCGGCACCAGTCTTCAATGACTTCTCCTTTTCCAGAACACCAATATAAGCTCATAAATGCATTTTGAAGGGCCTGATTGATAGATAGATATAGCAAAACTGGTTAGTGACTCCCACTCCAGCACAGAGGAATAAATGCAGAAGCACAGGTGTAGGCACAGCTATATTAAACTGGCCAGAGCAAATTGCTCAATAGTTGTTACAAATTTTAAACCCAGTGCAAGATTTCACCTATGCTTGTGAAGACTTGGTCATGAGGCAGTGGTGGTCCAACATTTTGAGCTTGGTGTGTCAAAATTCATGAAAAAAAAATGAGCATAACTCGGGTGGTGTGCCACTTCATGAAAAATCCATAATCTTTTGAAAGTGGGGCAACTCTCTTACTGAGAACACAGCACGAACAGTGCCATGACATATGTCAGCAAAAACATCTTGGCGTGTCACCTCTGACATGCGTGTCATAGGTTAGCCATCACTGTCCTACACTATCTTGCTTTTCTAAAGATAGGTATGTATAAGACAACAGCAAAATATGGTGGATTGCAATGTAGAAATTCAAGCTCTCACATTGTACCAGCATTCATAATTACATTAATAACAATTTTGATATAGCATAAGTCATTGGACTAAGAGACGAAGATGGAACCACTAAGTCTTTGTGTAAAGCAGCTTATGATTTATGATACCTTTATATACTGTACTACAGAAATGCCAAGGATGACCAGACTATGTTAGGCAAGGTAAAGCTATGTTATTCAACACCAGATCACAACAGCAAACCACAGTATCAAATTTCCAATTTGCTAATGCTAAGTCAGGAAAGCAGGAACTTAATTGAAGAATACAAACACAATTTTTTTTTAGAGATACTGAAAGAGGTAAACGCTTTAAAGAGGTTATAATATTCCTGACTCATTATTTTTCTTTTAATCTCCAAATATAAGCTCTGTATAGAGTTTTCTGTTACAGATATAATGGTATCTTATGCTAAAGAAAAATAATACAGATCTTGTTACATTTGAGAAACGCTGTATCAGACAGTAGAATATCAATAAAAATGCATGCGATATTATGTTTAATGGGATAAGCATTTTACATTTTAGTCAATGGGAAATGACTTTGCAGTCTTCTGAAAGGACAAATAACACATTTACATTTTTAGACTGTAGGAACAATAGCTGTATATTAAATAAAACTGTTGATAATTTGAAGTTTTAATCTATTTCTTATTGCGGGTTTTTAGAAGTAGGAGTAGCGTCTGGCCTAATCATGTAGTTGTAGTGCTGCTTGATACAAAAAAGGTAAAAGATCTACCTATGAAGTACAAAAGTACATAAAAGGGCCAGATACCATTGTGTTGATATACCCTTACAATGGTCATGGTCAACTAATTTTTGTTTTGCTTGATTGTTATACAAAGTTCCAGATTACAGTGTCTTAGTAGTAAATTTACCCAATATCCACTGAGGAAGTCAGACATGCAAAACATCTCTTCCTCAGTCCAACGATTCATTTAATGTTTGTTAAATAGGAAGTGTTATAATATGAAACCATACTTTCTAATTATTACTGAGGAATGTGAAGTAATTTGACTCATACACCATGTATCATTTCAAGTTCTAAAGAAAACTACCAAGGAAACTATATTAAATCAAACCTCAAAGGAAGCACATTATTTACATAACAAGTAAAGGTACACAGATAGTAAAACTAAAAATAGAAACAGGTTAATTGCTGCAATAAGTCTTCCAGCTAGACAATGGAAACAGACTATTATGCCTAATTAGGCCCAACTCATGTCTTAAATCATGTCAAACACTACTTATGAATTATCAGCAGCCCAGAGTGAACATTTTGGGGGTTTTTCACTAAGGTGCGAATTCGACTGTCGAATTCACAAACAGCAGATTCCCGTTGCAAATCCGCTACAATTTCCCCATTGTAAAGTCGTGACAATTTTTTAATGTTATGATTGGGACAACTTTCCCTTAATAAAGTCGAGACTGCGACAATATTCTCATTATAAAGACGTGACTGCGACAGTAGCAGCCTCTTGCGACTGTCTTTACCTGGCGAATTCTCACCTATACGCAACAGTTCAGTGAATAACCCTCACTATTACTAAATAAAATGCTAGATGGTTAATCTGGTATACTAATTTAACCAACTATCATGAACGACCTGAAACCTAGGAACCCTTGCCCCCAAACCAACTGTCTGTTTACTATATTAAATGATAATCCTTACCCACTAGTCTATGTTACCCAGGCCAAAACTGTATTAGCCAATGCCAATTTCACTTATTGCAAATGCAAATTTAAAACTGCTATGATGTATCCTGTTACATTATTGTATACTTAATTGATACTGAAACTTGTTTGATCATCAGTTTATAATATGTACTTTTATTTGCAAAGTTAATTGTGTTCTACTAAACTGGTTTAAAATCAATAAAACAATAAATTAACAAAAAGAAAAAAAAAAAAACAACATAATTCAACCTATAAAAAAGGAATTAACTACCCCTACAGTAAAGCATTGTTGGCTGAGAAGAAAATGAAAAGCCTATTTTAAGCTTTAAAGTGGGAAAGATTTCCTTTATCAGCCCAAGGACGAAATCTACAAAGGTTGAGAACTAATTTTTAGACTTTTTCACCTCTTTTTGATGCTAAAAATGGTCAAGAAGGTCAAAAATTATGTTTTCGACCATTTCCCCACAATTTTCAGCTGTTTTCATGGCAAAAAAATGGCCTAAAAAGGGGTGGAAAGGGGAGCAAAAAGGTCAAAAGTTATGTTTTCAAACTTCTTGCCCCCGTTTCATCCATTTTCTTCCTGTTTTCAGGCTGTTTTCACAGCAAAAAAACAGCAATTTTTCACTGTAAAAATGGCCAAAAATTGTGTGTGTGTGTGTGGGGGGGGGGGGGGGGGGGGAAATGGTTGAAAACATAATTTTCAACCTATTCGCCTGTTTTTGAGGTAAAAATGGAAATTTTCACTGCGAAAATGGGTGAAAAATGTAAAAAAAATCATTTTCGACTTATGTAAATTTCACCCGATCAAGTGTCGATAAGAATGGATGAACGGATGAACATGCGACTGAATATTCTTATTGATTTTAAATAACCCTAATAAAAATGTAAACACTGTTAATGTTCCCAACTTGTGTAACTTGCAGCCATTCAGAGACAAAGTCAAGAAGCGCAAGAAATTGATACTGTATATTGAGTGATGAGCAATCAATATATAGATACATAAACAAACCGTAAATGTTCAAATGAACATGAAGATTATTCTTAAAATTACTCATAAGTAGTCTTTCAAAGCTCACCACTGCAGAAGTATAGACAGTAGGTCTATGTTAACATTGTACATATTTAGAGGGGAATTCAGGATAGTCTGAAGTGAGGTGCGGAGTGTTCGCCTCACTTCGGAATGACTGATATGCGCTCACTGATTTCCTGCACGCGGACATCAGCGAGCGCATTAAAGGGATTCCAGACTCGGCGAGGCAACTCTTTTGCTCTCGCCAAGACTGGAATCCCTTTAGTGCACTCATTGATGCTCGCGTGCAGGACATCAGCGAGCGCAGATCAGTCAGTCCGAAGTGAGGCGAACACTCCACACTTCACTTCAGACTATCCTGAACTCCCCTCTTAGTCTGAAACATTGGAATTATAATGACAAGGTAACAACAAGCCAGTTTCAATAAGATGTTAAAAATTTCAGAATGAAAAGCATCTGTCAGTTGACAAGCACAAGAACTTTGACCAGTTATATTATCAGGACCAGTAGGTTTTTTTAGGATACATCCTGGGAAAAATCTTTACTGAATCACAAAATTTTTGCTTGATATCATCTTGTAAAAAAGTCAGTTTACTTGGTAGCAAATTATTATTTTACTCAAACCATGCATACAAAGTATTAAAGTATTAAACATCTCTGGAAAAGATGGATAAATATCATTTACATGTGCCATAGTTTATCATCCGTAATACACTGAGTACCCTGTCATAGCCACTGAGGCTCCCTAGAGTCTTTACATTTTCTAACCCTTCTATATGTAATGCCTATGAATTAGATTTATAGGAGGAGAAGGGTGAGATACTATAACAGTATATGGATCAGAAGTGGCACCCAACTCAGATGTTAAAGCACATAGAGCAATAGCAGAGTAATCTAATGTTATTTCAGCACTTGCATTATATTCTACTGTTATAACAATGTTCCCAGCAGAAATATTTCCTTCTTTATTGCTGCCCCTTATCTCTGGAATTCTATACTCCCCTAACTCCGCCAAGAACAATCTCTCAGTATTTTCAAAAGTAAACTGAAATCCTAACTTTTAAACAGCACTTATAGGTTAATGAACTGACACTTTATATCACCCTTTGAGTATGTAAGTCTCCCTCCCATTTAGATTGTAAGCTCCATGGGGCAGGGACATCCATCCTCTTGTTTAAATCATGGCCTAGCACTTATAGTGATGTATCTTCATGGTTTTAAGACCTGTAAATTACTTCACTTGTACTATACTAGACACTTTCACATGTAAACACAAAATGATCTAATATTAGAGAAAAATGATGCAAACGATAACTGTAATTGTTATTATAGCACCGACACCAAATACAATAACAGGAATAGCATTAGAGTATACAGCAACGTTACATTCAAGTGAATCTTTAGTACATAAGACAACCCATCAGCATGGGGAGGGAAACATCAGTTTTATCATCCATTTTAAGATCTTGCTTGAACTAATATTAGCCAGTAAAGGCCCATCACCTTCCACAGTAGTTCCCACAATGGTAGCTATCGGTACAATGGGTAATAATGGGTAAATGAAGATCTGTAAAAGAAAGCGCAGATACAATGCACTAAGTGCATTACCAAATAAACTGATAAAGTAGAATAGGGTAAACTACCACCAGTACAAATTAATCATAAGATGAAAATAAATCAAGTGATAACAACTTCAGTGTAGAAATTAGGAATGTTCCACCATTCAGTGTTTCAATTTTGCCACAGCACCCCAATAGTGGGAACTCTCACCGGATAAAGAATAAATTCAAGCGTTTAACAATCTCCAAATCGATCGGAACTTGAGGATAATACTTCGATATTAAGGTTCCAACAGCCAAAATATTCCAATAGCTCCAATTTGCAAACATAGATTACTGTCTCTGTAAAGGAGAGTGACCAAATGGGTAGTTGGACCCAACTTTTGCCAAATCATCCCCCCACCATGATCCCTCCTCTAGTCCTAAACAGACTGTACTCCTCTCCACCACCATACACTCCATCAAACCAATTTATACTCATCTCCCTTTTATACTGTCGCCCCTGAATATCCAACTCTGCCTCTAGACTCTTCCTCTACTCCCAACCAACACCAAGTATTCTAGAAACTAGTATGACCACCTTGTTCTTTTCCTGGCCTCTAAGATGGTTCTTTCACTGCCTGCTTCTAAAATGTCCATAACTAATGTCTGAGATGTCACATATTTAATTGTTTAAGCTGAATATGTTTGCACAGTGTAGAGCAAAGCACAATGGCATGAGCAAGAGTATAGACTTAACTCGAGCAGTAAATTTGATGATTTGTGGACAAGTCTTACTAAATATCATGGCAGCCACTGGGAGGATGAACTGTATGAGCTACTGACAGCCAGACATTTACTATGAGCCAGTCAGTAACTGTATTTTGTCAATTTAAACACTCAAATCTTACATTTGTCAAAAAGTAAATTGTTTCATTTCTCATACACACCAACCCTGCACAACTGAACCCTCTTCCCTATTAACCCTATTAGAATTATCTCAAACAAATGAGTCATTGCTTAAGTTAAGTATCAGCCTGCCAAAATGAGTCACTCATTTATTAACCCCTCCAGCATTCTCCTGTAAAAATGAATGACTAATTAACACTAGTATTCACAAGTCATGGACTTGTTAACCCCTCCACCTTAAGCCTAACAGTGAGTCACCAGCATTAAGTTGCTTGTGTGAGCGTCTGCCTTATTAACCCTCATGCTGCCAGCTTGAATAATAATAATAGCTGTTCAGGCTAGTTAGTTAGGATAGTTTTCTTTGATTTTATTTGCATACCTGCTCTTTTTCAATTTCCATATACATTTTTATAGTATTTAATTTTCAGTTCCAAATGTTGTCCTCTTCTCACTTAGTGAAACAATAAATGTCCGACAAAAGCTGGAAACTGTCTTCTCGTACAAAAAATCATGGTGTCGGTCACACAGTAAAAGTCTGGCTGCAAAGTGATGCTAACAGTGGTCAGTATATTTGTTCTTTCTTTGAGATTAAAGCTGGAACACTGGTAAAGAGGCAATGCTCCCAGCAGAGATAACTCATGAAAAACAAAACATTCTTTTTTTTTTATCGCAATAATGCTTATAAAGGGCATATTCATTAAGGTATAATAGTGGTAAAATACAGTTTCACCAAGTTACATTTCTGCCATTGCTGTTAGGAGTCAGGAGATTTAAGTGGGTTATTCTCTAAAGTCTGATTTGTCTCGTAAAGGTGTGAATTCGCCAGCTAAAGACAGTCACAATAGACTGCTACTATCACAGTCGCGTCTTTATAATAAGAATATTGTCACACTCTGGAAATATTGTCACAGTCACAACTTTAAAATTGTCAGTCGCATCTTTTCAATGGGAGAATTGTCACAGTCACGGATTTGCTATGGGAATACACTGTTTGAGAATTCACCAATCGAATTTGGACTTTAGAGAATAACCCCCCCCCCCCCCCCCCCCCCCCTTGGTCTTACCATTGGGTTGGAAACATACGTTTGCATTTGCATTACTCTTTTGATTGAAAAGGCTACTGGGGAAAATGATAGCAGTACCACAAGTGGCAAGTTTTACACCAGGGGGTCTCACAAAGATAAAGTTACTGCGAACATTTGGTTGTCATACCATTAACGCTACAATTTTTTAAAGTCCTACTTTTTTTACTGCCTTTGCTCAAAATAATTTTATAATATTTAATAAAGACATTCAGACAATAATTGTTACATGGTGCCAAATAATGCTTTTCAGGATTACATTTCGGTATAAGCCTGTCCCAGAAACTAGGATCAGGAATGGGATACTATACACTATTTATAACATGGGTAATGTACTGTCAAATCTACATAAAAAGATTCAGAATAAACCAAAAGTGCTCCATTAGAGATGTTCCATTTGGTAACGCTGTGTTTAAATATGGTTGGATGCCTTAATAGTGAGGAAAGGTATTTTTATTCAGGGTTATTAAATAAATCAGTTGTATCCAGGAAGTAGTCTGGTTGCCATCAGTGGTTTGGGAAGGAAGTCTCACCATCAAGACTGTATTGGCAAATGGCTGCTTGGAAATGTTTTATTTATTCACCTGAAGAACTCACCTCAACATGGAAATGGTTTACAAAGGTTAAACACAATGCCTTCTATCATCCAGTCTAATATGTAATATCCTATAACCGCTATCTGAATGTAGCATCAATAATACTTCTTTTTAACCCTGTTAAATGGTTTTTTGCTCTGTGGAGTTAAAAGTCTCTTATGAGAAAACCCTCACCAGCTTTTATTCAGTTGGGCACAGACAACTGTGCATCAGTGTGGCATTTCTGCATTGGGTGTAAAAAAATAAAAAATAAACTAATTGAACTAGCATTGCCTTTAATAAACACAAAAGTTGGAGAACCACAAGTTCCCTATCAATAAAATGTTTGTCCAGCTTTGTATTTAGTATCCAACTTTTTTTTTAAGTACAGTAACATCAAAAATAACACTGCATACATAATCACTATATACTGTATAGTTAAATATATAGATATATAAATATAATTTTGCTACTTCTCCAACCCCACTTATTCAACAATCTCTGCAATGTGACGAATTCACAACCAATTCTGATGCTTACGCCAGTTGTGGACTTATGGAGCTCTTCGCATCAATTTGCATGCGCATTCACAGGTAATTCGGCTATTCGACATGCGACGGAGTCTGTTGAAGGAGTGGATTCTGCAGTGTGTACTGCTCCAAATTCACCTGTTTTCCTTTGCCAGATCAGAGTGGCGAGTTGAGGGGGTTAATGGCAGGGCCCCAGTGTTGTGTAAGGCAACTATTCATTCAAAAGGAGCAATGACAACTGTGACTAAATTAGTCTAGTACTAAACATGAACTAGGCACAAGATGACATATAAAAATAAGTATTTTTCACTTACAGTATATAGTTAGTGGTATATGATGAGACTGATGTCACTACCCTTCACTTGTCAAATTCGCCTCATTCCTCATGACTTCTCATCCCACTATTGTGTAAATGAGTATGCTGCACTACGCATGCAACCACGTCTGTCACTGTCCACTGCTTCATGAATAAGGAGAAGTGAATTCCTGTCTTCATAATCATAGTGATGCAAACAAACACGAAGTCACTATGCTAGGCGAATTTGCACTTTAATGAATGACCCCTACATCTTTATATATGCAGTACTATACCTTAGTGAGAAGCGTTTCTCCCCATTAGCTGTTTCATGTGATGCAGAATGATTGAGTAGGCAGCACTGGTAAACTCCTGCACCAGGAAATGTGTGTGTGACATGTACTGGTCAGTTTTCCATGAAAAGGTACCCGCCCCTGGACATTTTTGCCCCATTTACTACTTAGTACATGTGCACAAGTCAGCTTTCCCTCTGTAATCTCCTGCATTCCAACTTAATTTATGCAGCCAAAAGGTGAGCACACTGCTTAACCAATAGCAGTGAGGCATCTTTTTCTTCTTGTGCAGAACAGAAAGGAGAGGGAGAGGAAAATGTCAGCTCTCAGGAAAACTAATTAAGGGAACAAACTGCAAGTATTTAAGGGAAACAGACGATAAGTTTTATTTTTTCCCTAAACTTTTTTTTTTTAACTATTTGTGTCAGGAATTGGCTTGGTATAAAGGAGATTTATATGTTTTGTATGTTATGTGTTTGTATATGTATGTATATATGTATATGTATGCACAAAATATGCATATTTTGATAAACCACTGCTTAACCCTTCATTATTGAATAAAATGGTACAGTCTGGGACCTTGTTTCCCAGAATTCAAAGGGTAGAACCCCCACTTCCACTGACAGTTTAAAAACTGTCAGATTATAACTATATGACACAAACCAGGTATGAATCTCACAGAAGACACTGGCAAAAATTACTAAAACATGATTTATAAGTTACTTTCAAAGATCTTTAGAATAGTAGAAAAACCCCACTGGTGTCAGTATCACATTAAAGAACTTTATGGACTGAATAATTGAATCTAGAATTGCTGGGTTTGTTGTTTTTGCCTCATATCATATTCCTTAGACAAATGCTAAGTCATGTATAAACTTTAAATCATACATTCAGACCTTCCGCTATCTCTCCAGTCTTCACTGTAGCACCTTGCTTAATCTTCATATTAAGTCCATTTTCTGAGAATTACATGGAAGGAAAATGGAGAGTCAAAATGCACTGCTAAAGTCTCACTTTAAAAGGTTTTTAGTAATATTACATTTTTACATATGCAGTACTATATCTTAGTGAGAAGCGTTTCTCCTCAGATGTTTCATATGATGCAGAATGATTGAGAAGGCAACACTGATAAACTCCTGAACCAGGAAATGTATGTGTGACGTGTACTGGCCAGTTTACCATGAAAAGGTACCCTTCCCTGGATATTTTTGCCCTACTTACTACTTAGCACACGTGCAGATTTCCCTCTGTAATCTCCTGCATTCCAACTTAATTTATGCAGCCAAAAGGTCACCACACAGTTTAACTAATAGCAGTCTGGCAGCTTTTTCTTCTCATGTTGCCTGACTTGCAGAACAGAAAGAGGAGGGGGAGGTAAGCGGAGTGGGGATGGGGAGGAAAATGTCAGCTTACCAGCGACAGTGTGAACGCTTCCTCGGCATTCACGGCTCTTCCTATCTGGCCACATTTTGTGCGCGGCATATAATACGCTGGCCAAAATGTGACACGCAGTGTTCTGGTAGTGGCATATGCACATCATAGGCTAGTGTGTCCAGAACAAGGTAAGTACTATAGGCTTTCATAGAGCTGTATTTTTTTTCACACTAGTGTATTATGCACTGCATAGTGCGAAACTAGCCTTCGTCTTCATGAAAAAACATCTTCATTCAACAGAGGTGACATACAAATGAAAAAGCCAGTATAAACCAACCATAAAGAAACATGGAAATATGTCTTATGCACAACTACTTTATTACTATGTTTTATTCATTTTTTTAATACACAGAGATTATGTGTCATCTAAGGTCATAAAAAAAATCTTCCAATGATGGAAATATGCAGCTTGCCCGTCCTACAGAGACCTAGATTCTGCATAACAAACACATCACAAGCTTTGTCGCAGAACTCTTGCACATTTTATGCCTGTGCCTTTTGCAACAAATTGAATCCTAATGCCTATTAGAAGCTTGTTTCTGCTTCTAATTGGATCATACATATAGCTGGATGTGATCTGCCTTGTTTCAACTGCTTCTAAACAATGTTAGTGAGTGGACATGTCCCTTACTTGTTCTTCTAAGCTAGATGAACAGGGGTTAGAAGAGGAAAGCCAGGTCCCGAGAAAAATGTCTAATTAATCTGTGAACAATTGCTTTACAGGAGACAAGAACACTGATGTCACAATGTGTTGTGCAGTTTCCAGTAGATCCATCACAAACTAGCCTTAGAACATTGTTAGTAAAGGAAAGAGAGAACTCTATTATTCTCATTATCTGCAGTAAAGGAAAAAGAGGAAATACTTATTCACCATTATATAAGCAGTGCAGAGCTCTGCTTTGGAAATTGGAGGATCCTTACACTGCTGGTTCACACCAGCATTTTCCATCACTGCAGCCTTACTAATAAACAGCTGCCCAATGTAGACCAAGATAATCAGGGGTGTTAAGTGAGTGTCTATATTACAAGGGATGGCAAACCAGTTTGGGACAATGTCAGCAAATTAAAAGATTTCACATCTTGTGTGTAATCTTAAGGAAATGTAATAAGTTCCATTTAAACAAACCAGTCAGTTGTAGCTTGAATTTGATGGGGAAAACAGGACACCTGTTGAACTGAACACTACCAGCTCACAATATAACATTCAGTACATACAGCTTCCTACAACTCCAGGTCAACAGATCAAATGCATTGAAACACAATGTGTGAAGCAATGTAAATCCCTTCTTAACACAAATGAGAGGATGCCCTCTACAGGTTTGTTTCTGCTAACTTACTTATTTAATTTAAATTTAATTTAAAGGATCCAAGCTAGAATACAATACTTTTGGTATATTAAAGGAGAACTAAACTTAAAAAAATGAGATATTAAATATGTACCTTAAATTAAGTTCCACCATTGCAGTCACAACTTCATCTGGACTGTAATTTGTCTTGACCGAGGCAGAGCTCACAGAGCTTCAGCTGATACAGGAGCCAGCGCAAAGCTCCACCCACTTATTGTCCACAATGATGTGATGATGTTGAAACCCATTTCCATACACCAGCAGAGATCTTTGCACTGGCTCCTGTGTCAGCTGAAGTGCCGTGAGCTCTGCCTCAGTGAAGACATATTACGGTCCAGATGAAGCTGTGACTGCAATAGTGGAACTTAATATAAGGTGAGTTTATAAGATCTCTTTTTTTTAACTTTAGTTCTTCTTTAAGATTAATATGGTAGTAGAAACAGTAATGGTAGACAGCTCTACCCTTCTTGACTGACAAATCTGATTTTTAGATTTGGTTTCTATTGGGCATAGTGTGCTCCTTTGTGTGCTTTATTATACAAAATACACCCATATACTTAGATATGATAGTGATTATGATTTGTATGTAATTAGTGTATAAATATTGAATCTGCTTGTCAGGAGATGCTGGGAGTTGTAATGTAATATCTGCTATTACTCTGTTCAAACCACTTGATACAGTGCAGCTCATATACTGTCTAATAAAGAAAGCAGTTAATTGACATAAATGTTCCCTTTAAAGGGCCTTTAAAAACTGCTTTCTGTATCTTGGCCACTCAGTTTTAAGTGTTAGGTTTAGGTTCACTGAATCCTAGTAATAGAAACATATGGGGAAGAAGTTATCAGCTAATCCTAGACCCTCCTCTTGCTACCTCTCTGCAGTCTGTTGTGTGCAGCATTTAGTTAATTAAGCAACTTTTGAATCTGAGCTGTTTTAGACTTCTTTTCTGCAGTTTTTAAGTCTCCTAGACCTGTCTTGCATTTAGTTTCCTGAAGAAAGTGAATTTTAATAAGTTTCAGGGGGGCATGCTCAGTGAGTGAGCATTGCCCATGACTAAAGGGGAGTGGTTAGAAACAGCTGAAAATCTTATTCAAGTGCTTGTTTTTTTCTACAATTGCTATAACTATTCTGCAAAATCTGTATGCCTAAAGCTGTCATTTTAACATTGGTTGTACTTTTTACTGGATGACCAATAAAGAGAAGGTATATATAGGTTTTAGTGTCCCTTTAAGGGTTGGATTTCCAACCCTTAATGCTCTTTATATATCCTAATCATAATGAACGAGAAAGGGGAAAGAGTCTGTAAGACCTCCAACCTCAAGCACACAAGACTCAGAATGTCACCATTAGCAGAAAATGGACAAACTGTATTATTTTAATTCCGCTTCTTAAATGTGATCAGTATGATTATTTATCTACATAAAAAAGTTGGCTTTTGTACACAAGAATGTTTGGTCCACTTAACAGAATTTCCATTTATTAACACTGGAGTAAAAAACCATTTTAACAACTAAAGTCCTATACCAACTCCAGCGTATCATGTAACTGTTCTGATAGACATTACCAAGAAAAACCAAACAAAATCCTTTAGTGAATACATTTTATTAACCCTTCTCCCCATCCCATTTCTAGGTAGTGAAGGCCGCACTCATGAGCAGATCCATACAAGTTCTGTTCACTCTCCTCTTTACCTGCCTTATAAAAGTGGAGAGAAAATAAGTCATGCAAATTTCATCTACCCATTTGGCACATTAGGAAAGGTGCCTTGGAGCTTTGAAAGCTTACACTGATTACCAATGTGGTTAGCCATTAAAAGGTATCAAATTTACATTTTTTTTTGTTATTTTTCTTTCCCGACTAACAGTTTACCAACCTCTTTTCCATTAAGATATGTATAACATTTTACAAAAATGTATTTCACAAGCGCTGCTGGAGACAGGCAACTTCCCTCCTAAACTGAAACTGTATTTGGCTAGGAATAAGACATTCTTTTATTTTTTTAACTGACATTTATCCATCTCTAACCAAAACTCTTCCTTGTATTTAGTAAGTGGTTGTGTGAATGTCATGTTTTCAAACTAGATATTATATAAAGAAAAAAAAAATGATGTCAATAAAGGACAAGACACACTTTGTAAATAGCGCCCATATAAATGTATGAAAACTATTTTGAGAATTCAGGGCATGTGTATGGTAGGAATGCAACTGTACACAAAATCCCACTAAATTCCCCTAAATGTATGAACTGAATGAATTCTTACAACTTATTCTTCATACTGAAAATATCAAATCAACAAGGGGGTGGGGGGGAGCGATTCAGCGACAACAATTTTAGAAACAGTTTTTTTTTTTTGTTTTTTTTTTTATCAGAGAACAAAATTGTTGAATTTATCAGGTCTCATTTTTTAGAGTTTTCTCTTGAGAATTTTCCACTAAATGATTGCAATGTAATGTATATGACCCCAATGTAAAGCTCTTTTTTTTAATTATTTTTCTTTTAACATATCTGTTTTCAGTCCAAAACAGCATGGATGACATCAAACTAACCTCTCGGGAAAGATTCTACATTAACTGGCATCTTTGCTTTCTTTTTTTCTAGTATCTAAATGTCATTATATACTGGTGAAATTATTAGAGGCAAGCGTAGAAAATATGTAATGGTATGCACTTGTTCACTCATCTGAGGTTTGGTACTACAACATTAAAAGAAAAAAAAATGATATCGAAGTGTATATCATGAACATGGAAGAAAGAGGAAAAAATTGTGAGAATACAGACACAATTTATTGCCAAGCATATATATTCACTAAATTTTCCAAGTCAATCTCCAGAGACAACATCTCTAAGTGTTGGTGCAAGAGAAACTATGAATGAAGTACAGGCATAATTGAAGAACCTTTATCAACTGAAATACAGATTCAAGCTGACCTCCCGATACATGACAGCTTCAACCATCCAATCCAGCTAACTCTAATCAATAGCACATGTCTATGTTTACAGTAATAATAAGCATTTAAAGAAAAGAACAACTCCCTCTACATTCAATTGAAGAAGGATGAGAAATGTTTCATTCATGGTTAGGTTAGGTTTTTTTTCTAAAGCCATTAATTTTTAAAAGAGACAAAAGTCCCCAAACAACTTTCAGAAGTGGTTCAATACACAATGCTAGAAGGTTATACAGAGGTCAGTCATTTGTCCAGATCAAAATAACCTTTCAGATCTGGTATTATTTTTGACATGAAAACGACATGAGTTTTGGGGTGCAATTAGCAGGATGAAACGGTTACAGTTATGCCCGTGTAACTGCATAGAGAGAGTGTGAGTTGGCGGCACTGGAAAAGGAAACAGGAGAAGGAGCTTATTTATAGAAATATAAGAAATAAAAGAAAAGAAATGTTTACTACAGAGATCTGGGAGAATACTCCCACAATTCTATTTAACTACTTGTTTTTGGGAGGCGCGTTAGTGATATACAATTCATATGGCTGTTCTCACTAAGGGCACCAGAAAGAAAGACTCAGATTTGGATATGCAGCACTAATAAACCTGTGGTTTTGCTATTTCTATAAAGTAAGACACAGAAAGCATCACAGAACACTTGTATAACAGAACTTTTACTGTATAAGTGACATATTCATTTAAAATACATTTTCTATGTTTTAAGAGACATAACTGGCTCATAAATATTTAACAATATCTCTGTTTCAAACTTCTCTGTTTAAATAACATTGCCGTCATTGCTACTGTGTTGACAATCCCCCTAAGAAAAAAACATGAGATAAAATCTACCTCTGTTCCTCACAAAGACATTGCATGTGTTTTAGCAACAGATGTAAACAAGCAATAAAAAGCCCCTCACTGGAGCCCCATTCCTTTGCCTGCCAAGCATCAGTGTCCAGAGAGTACAGAGGAGGAGGGGTGCACACAACCCTTCTCTTGTGGCCTGGCAAGTCCAGACTTCCTGCAGCTTCTGCCCCATTAAAAGGAAGTTGGCTTTATCTGTCAGTCAGGGTTTATGGATTCTAGGGTGCCCTATAAGAGGAGGGCTTCTGTGTAAGTAATAAATGTCTTTCTGCTCAAATAATTTAGGGATTGTTACTCTAATGTTCTCAGCTTGTTCATTGCACTGACAGTACGCTCGCTACAGCCAGAACAACATCTCCTCAGCTGGATTTTTCCACTTGGCTTGGAAAACAACTGGTTGGCCACATGAAGAAAACAGAGATGTTGTATGGGCATAAATCAGCATCATGCGTCTTCCATCTGTTCAAATCCAAGGTGATGAAGGCAAGCGGTTAAAGGGCGAAGAGATTAACCAGGCTTTGACAAGCAGTTCTGGCTTAATGCAGGATAAGGAAGATCAGCAATTCTTTGTGGGAGCACTTCCAGTCACATTGGGAATCCTTTCACTCCATCGCTGGAAATGATGGCCCTCATAGCTGCTTGCAAAACAAAATGAACTGGAGAGCAGGTGTCAACAGACACAGCTGTGAGAGCCTGTCCGGCTAAGGAGATGTACAAAACTGCGCTATACGGGCTTAACTCCTACACTGCACAGCACAGAAATGGGGCTGCTATAGTCATATCTACGGTATATTGTGTCAAGGATAGGAAAAGGGGGTATAAATATAGGAAATTGGACTATTTATATTTCCTAAAACAGACCAAGTGATTCTGTTTGACTTGCTATAATGTCTGTTAGCCTCTTTCACACCATGTAATGTGATGAAATTCTGAGTGACTTTACACTATCATTTTTATGTCACTCGGTGAAAAAAGTACATGTTTTAGGTCATTTGAAATGAAAGAATGTGGTGTGTCAGGCTGACTAGTCAAAACATGAAAGTTGAAGCAGGCGGCAAGTCAGTGACTGTAAATAAACTACTTACTGTGAGTTTTGGGGGACATCCAAAACTAAAGGGTATATTTGCAAGCAAGCAGTCAAACCTACTGAATTATCCAGGTGACCTGAATCAAACAGGGTAGTGTGAAAGGCCAATCTCTGCTATTCAAAGAATAGATAAAAGGGTGTTTAAATCATGACTATTATGTGTTTATCTAAGATGTGGTGCAGTGAATTGGGCATGGTTGGTTCATAACACAAGGAGGAAGTCTCAAGTTCAGCACAAGGTAGTATGGGTCACTAATTAAACCACTGTCTGCTTTAGGTGAACATCAATATTTGTTAAAACACACAAAGGAGAAGGTATCACTTTTAAATAATATATGGAATAATATAATTAAACCACCCAAGCTATACCATTAGTTGACTACTAATCTAATTCAGCTTACATGAATATACGTAATTGCTATGTCCTATATCAATGTTTAAAAGGATTTCCTTCAGTTATTCCAGTCTCCTTCTACAGATCGGTAACCCCACTGGGAATAGAATAGGCTTATTTATCTGTTAGGGAAACTAGATTGTAAGCTCCACTTGTCCAAGGTCTAAAATAAATATATAGTATAAGAATAATTCCTGTGACCCTCCAACTGCCATTAAAATTCCCATCAGAAGATCCCTGAAACAAAGATTTAGGGCAGCGATTCTCAACCTTTTTCTAGCGACCCCCAGCGCTGACGTCACTGTGCATCGCGTGATGACATTCCGCCGGAACGTCATCACGTACACGCGTCACATGGTGACATTCGGGCGAAACATCATCACATACGCGAGTCACATGGTGACGTTCGGGCTAAACGTCATCACATACGCGCGTCACGTGGTGACGTTTTGGGCCGACTTCACCCCGCAGGAACCTTTATAAAAAGGTTCCTGAGGGCGCTTCCGGGTGCCGCAGTGGTTCACGACCTCCGTGGGTTGGTTGTGCAACCCTGTCACGACCCACAGGTTGAGAACCGCTGATTTAGGGGATTAATCATTATAAAGTGAATTCGCCACACTATGTGACTATTTACCCATAATAAAGTGAAATCAAATTGTTTTATTCACTAAACAGCGTATTTAATCCGCAACGTTAGAAACTGAAATATTTGTGTTTTATCGGGAAAATACGATTAAGCACCTTTTTGTGTGAAATGTGTTAGAGTAACCTGTGTGTTTGTTACTCAGCTGGATATAATTAAACACAATAAAGGAGCGTTTTTATTGTCTTTGGACCTGCTGACATTCATTTTATTTGTCTGGCTAATAGTAGTGCCTAAATTAGTTAGTACCAAGTTATATATCTGAATTAAATGGCCAGTCAAATTGATTGAACAGTTGGAAAGACTGCTCCGGGTCTTTCTGACTTTACCGAGCAAAATCTCGTTTTATTCTCAGGAGATTTCCAAGAAATAAAAATTTGAAAACTCGAGATCGTGAAACTCAATCTCGAATGAAGTCTCGAGAGAACAAAATGAGATTTCTCTCGGTAAAGTCGGAAAGACCGTTGGTGGCACATCATAGGAAGAGGGCTTCACTAGGAGGGCAGCTTCATTATATGGTGAGTATACAGATCAACCTGAGACTTCTTGTGTGTACCAAACACAGTAGCTCTTATCATATATAAACTGACTAGTTTCATCAGTATACTGACCACAACAGTAAACAGCAACCCTGTCCTAGGTCCACCAATTAACACTTTCGTTTAGCAAAGTGAAATTTGCATATTCAAACAAGAACGCCTTGGGCAAATTGTCACTTTAGCACATAATTAATAAACTCATATGTCGTCACATTTCTCTGATAAAATAAGGAAGTTGCCAAAATGTTGAGGTGAGTTTAGGCATTTATGTGACAGTTAGAAGTTTGAAAATATGCTGCTTAATAATTCCAATCTTGGGGAGACTAAAATGACACTAAAGCCTGTTAAAAAGAGCTTTCTATTTATTGGACACCTAGTATTAAGTACAATTGTTTTTGCTGAATAATTACAGCAATAAAAGCAAAAAACAAGAACTTGGAGCAGAGGTTATCATCTAATCATAGCCCTTTCTCCTGTTACCTCTATGCAGATCGTTAGTTGTGTTTAGCATTTATATTACTAAGTAGCTTTTCACTATGAGCTGTTTTAGACTGATTTCTTTTCCAGTTTTCCAGTCTCTCAGAGCTACCTTGCACTAAGTTTCCTGAAGAAAGTAAATTTTAATTAGTTTCAGAAGGGAGAAGCATGCTCAGTTAGTAAGCATAGCCCTTGACTAAGGGGAAGGGGCTGGGATTACCTGAAAACTTCTCCAAGTGATTGTTTGTTATAGCAATTTCTATAATTATCATACAAAATTGGTAAGCCTAAAGCAGTCATTTTAACACTTGTGGTACTTAATACTATGTGTCCAATAAATAGAAAGGTGTTTATTTATAGGCTTCAGTTTAAGGCTGTTGAAGAAGATAGTATTGAGTCATTGCTACAAAATATGTTGGAAAACTAGTGGAAATCAAGTGTCACCAACTGCTATGCATCAGAAAAATAAAATTCCCATTTGAATTGGCATATCATATATTTCCATGAAGTGCTGCATCATCTTGGTAATAGAGTTTCTGTTTATTTTGTTTTGTGTTGTTCTTTTCATTGCTTGTTGTAGCCATCTTTAATAAATGTGGCTTTCCGAGGCAGTTCAAGAATATTTATTCTGTAAAGCTTAATAGAAAGTAATGAACAAAGTGGGGGATTGTTTACTTACTATGTGAAAGATGTCTGTGACCATGAAAAAGAAAAAAAATAAAGATAAAGCAATATAAATAAGGAATGTAGAATTCAAAACAAAGATTTTACAAATGCAATGTAACAGCCATTCCAAACCAAGCGGTGTAACAGGTCTTTGCAAGAATATCAGCCATCGTTTCACATGGCATAGAACTTACTGGAATGAATAAGCAATTGGTCATGAGTTATAGTAATTCCTCAAATTACAGCAAGTCAAATACTACAGATAATGATGATTCTGCCATTTAATACAATTCACGAGGATCTAACAATGTATTTGTGGCAGTTATTCCTTAGTATTTAAGTTAAATTTACTTTGTTATCTTGAGTTATCTTAGCTGACTGTATACACACAATGCACAAACATTGCTAATGTAAAATGTTAAATAACAGTGGATGTTTTTTTTTTAAAGGGAAGCATAACCTTTTTCTTTCTACAATGGCGAGAAGAGAACTGTACTTTATTGCATCATAATCATATATACATCTGTGTACACCTTGTCTGTATATTTGTGAATGAAACACCTGAAGGAATTATACCGTATAAAGGGGTCATTATGTAAATGAAAACTCTCTTTGACTTTATGATGCTCCATAAAACAAACAAACCCACCTACTTCCTCAGTTGCACAGGTGCAGTGTACATCTTTGTCATGCAGATTTATTGATGATATAAAGACCTTATGAATATGTCAAATCCTTGGGATTGATTATACTGGATGAAAAAGTGGAAGTTTATAACTAATAGGTTGAGATACTGTTGCAGACTGCATCTTCCTTCTATATTTTCCTAGCTGGATAAACATATAGACACCATTTTACTATACATAGGTGTTCCTAGATAACACAGGTGTAGTCTTGGCAGGAATTCAGAATAATAATATATGCAATAACACTATTATTGTCCATGAACGTCTTGTAATTTATAGCCTTATAAACAGCTAGTTCTAACATCAAAACTAGCCATATATAACTTAAAGGACCATTTAAACAGAAATATAAATTTCCATTTGAGGTTTTCAAAAACATCAGTTGTAGACATGTTTTCTCTGAAGCTGAATTCATGAAAAAACATTTTCTTACTTCCTGTTTTTATTTTGACTGATTTCAGGTAATACAGTGGTACAAGAAATCACTGAAACAAGAAACAAGAAAAGTTGCTTTAGTAATAATGCTTACCAACTGGGAAAATTAATTATTTTAATTTTTTTCATCTTTTTGGTTTGTTTTCAGATTAGGGCGAAATTTATTAAGGGCGAAACGATCACCCGAATTTAAATTCCATTCGTACGTGTGGAATTTTAACTGCACGAGCGGAATTTTTACCGCACGATCAGAATTTCAATCAATTTCCGATCGTGCGATCAGAAATTGATCGAAATTCCAATCGTGCGATCGGAAATCGATCGAAATTCCGATTGTGCGATCGGAAATCGATCGAAATTCCGATCGTGCGATCGGAACTCCGCACGTGCGGTAAAATTCCGCATTTAATAAATTTCGCCCATTGGCTGAAAAGGGTCATTGACCCTTCACAGCCATTGTCAATTAAACTTTGGCTTGAATATTTTTATTTATAATTGTATAATTCTATATAGCTCATCCTATCGGTATTTATCTTAGTGGTTAATAGACCCCAGCTATCAAATCTAATCATTTAAATATAATCAAACACAAAAACATTAAAAAAAGTTGTGAATGAAAACCTTTAATGCAATACAATGAAAAAAATAGAAGATTAAGACCAGTTACAAACTCTCTTAGAATGATGGACAAACCCTTTAAAGTACAAGATCAAAAGGTTTATGCTTCAAATTTGCTCTACCTTATGGGTGATTATCAAAATAATAACATAGCAAAACTGACTAATTAATGCAGATCTGTAGCTCTCTGCCGATAATCTCATTTACTTATGAAATTAACCTAA
>WMED01000631.1:0-32792 GCA_019650415.1 Pipa parva
CGAGCGCATAACAGTCAGTGCGAAGTGAGGCGAAGGATCCGGACCTCACTTCGCACTATGATGAATTCCCCCTAAGTCTTTGTCAGTAGGCAAACTTATAAAATCAGTAAGGGATCAAATAATTATTTCCTCCACTGTATATTTTATTCAATCATGTTGAATTCCCTAGTCAAATTAAAATCACTCACTGACACCAGTTCAAATAGCCTGAAAAGGGACAACAATGACATTTCTGTTTCTCAAACATTTAATTCAAATGAATTTTTTGACAAACTGTTTGTTTTTTTAAACTAGTTACTGCAATGTTTTAGAAGAACTGAAAAGGTAGACCATAAGTTTATATGTTAGTCTTCCTGAGTTGTCCAGAAATTTGAATTTTCTGCTACAGCACTACTACAATATAACAAAATATAATATATTATATTTACAACTGAAATAAGCTTTATATTAACTGGGTTTTTGAAGAGCCCAAATAACTAGTTATAGTTTGATCTTCAACATTGTTACTTGGTTTCAGACACTATAGATTCCAGTTTGAAATATTACAGAGAAAGCTTACAATTCAGAATTTGCAGCTATCATAGTGGTTACATTGAATGACTATAAGAATGAATTTCTCAGTTTATGCAAAAAAAGCAATCTCAATTTGGTGCACTTACCAAAAAATGAAGTCAAGTATTTAAATATGAAAAGATGCAGAGCAGTTCAATACTTTTTTAAGAAATCAGTGAATTTTGGCCAAATGCTGCAAGTAAATTTATACATAAGTTGAAGAAATAGTGGCCCATTTGTTGACCTTGGTCTCATGGAGGTCTGGGTTAAGTTACTAGTGTTCTTGTGTAGGACATTTAAAGCCACTTCACACTACGGCACCAGATTTAGATTGTAAGATTGTATACTGTGATTATATACTGTGTAAAGAAAATAATTTAGACACTACCCTGTTATAAGTAAGTGTTGAAAAAACACTTTTTAGGAATTTCTGAGTAACATTTTGTTAATACTGAACTCAAGTAGTTCTGTTTGGTTAATGAAAGTTGATAGCAACAGAAACTACATCCTCCTGTAACAATTGATTTTTACAAAAAAAAACGACAGATATGTTGAATAGTGATTTAAACAGTGTCTTTTCTATCAAGCTTCATTTGTTCAAGTGGAATTGCCCATCTCAGAAATGCATATTATCCATTAGATATGTTTTTATGTTTAATAGGCTGAAGTATACTATTTTTTAATGCAACAGCAAATGAGTTGAAGATATTGGTTTTCCCTGAAGTGCCAGTTTTACCAAATGGTCAGCCTGAGTGCCTAATTTTGGCAAACTGACAAGGCTCATACTTTACTACCTAACTAACTGAGCCCTTTTGTTTGAGGTCTTCACTGTGATGTCCAACATATGGACTTCTAGTTGTCCAAAAACAGCTGCAGATTGAAGAACCTCACACACTATAGAATTAAGGCAAATTATTTATTATTGATTCTTTTTTTCCATGTCTTCTATAAAAAGCTAAAAACCTTAAAATTTAAACTATCACATAATTTAATATTACGATGTAGCCATGTATACTTCAACCCAACAGAAGTATTTAGAAAACTACAGGTGGTGGCATTTGGCTATTTTGTCTTCCAAAACCATGAGTTTTTTTTTTTGTTTTTTTACAGTAGGTAAAGTACTACAATGTTAAGAAAAAAGTAGCAGAAGGCAAATAAACTACAGTAAAATGTTAATGTATGAATATATTATATAATATTAAAAGCCTTAGGAATACAGCAGCATCATTTAGAAATTGAACTTTTGAAGCCATCGCCTTTGCTGAAGATGGAAAAAAATAATTTCTGGGAATTTAAATCTTTTTGCATTCATTTGTTTCATTTGCCTGTAACACCTATTCCTCGAGTTAAAGAGAAAGAAAAGAAGCACAATGGGAACTCAATACATTCTAGGTTCTTCAAAAAGGCAAATCTTCAGCTTGGAGCACAAACTACAATCTGCATGATGCAGGCTGTTTTTTTTTTTTTTTTTAAAGATGGCGTCCCCAGGCCTTTTACCTCCAAGGGAGGTCTTAGAGTAAAGGAAGAGGTTTCATACCCGCATTTTCCGCTAAAGGTCACACATTTTCTCACACTGAAGCAAATGTAACAATTTATGTGAATACTAGAAATACAGGGTTATCTGTAATGGTACTGTAAATAGTTTATGTTCATGGTTAAGATCTTGTTATATTACAATAAATATATTTATAGACCTAGACTGATGACTCTTTTTTTTATATATTAAAAGATTTGTTGTGAAAGGTATACTGTGTTAAACAACATAAAGATGTACACCTGATGCCTGTTACCTTCAGTTGGTAACTTTGCCTTTGGGTAAATGTGAAAGTGCTTTGCACGGCTTTGGTCTCTGAGATTACCCTGTCAATTAAAAAGGGACAATTTTAAGTTCTGGATTGACAAAACTAAGACTACAAAGAGAGAATATACTTACGTTAATGCTCATGTGAACTTTCCTCTATAACAGAGTGTGCTCAAACAGAAATTCATACAAATATGGTTTCTTGCCATTATTTCCCTACTTTTCACCTGCTTATATACTCAGGTGAATTCATCAACAGGTGCAACCATTTACAGAGGTCTAGTAACCAACAGCAACCAATCAGAAGTTAGTATTTACTGGTAGATTAGAAGCTAGCATTCAACTGATTTGTTGCTATTGGAGATAGTCCTCTGTTACGTTTGCACCTGTTGATAAATTCCCCTGATTGATTGTTCAAATTAAGATGAGTCCATTTCCTATATGTAAGAAGAACACTGTAATGAGAATTGAGGTACTTGTGTCAGTAGCAAGAATTAAGGTCCACTGGTAGGTGGCAATACTGAAATACAGGAATCAGGGCTTCTGTAACTCACTACTCTTCACCTATAAAGTGCCTGAAACTATTAACATCCCAAGGTTTGTGAAAAAAGAGGGGGTGCTAGATGTGATTTTTAACTAGCTACTAATTGCAAATGATAGCAGAGTTTAAGTCCCCTTTAAATATATCACATTTAAATGTTCCTTTCTCCTCTACTAATTCTACTTATCCTCTGTTTGTTCAGCCTCTATAGTAGAGTTGTTTCCCCCTGAGCTTTGAGAGTCTGGGGTATGGTGGGTCATGGGACACTAACTGTAAAAAAAAAAAAATTCTTACAATGATTTTTACAAACGTTTCCCAAAAATCAATAGATTTTAATGACAGAAAATACACAATTATCAAAAATATAAAATGAGGATATACAGTACATCTCAACACATTATTGATTTCATTTGGTGGTTTTACCACTGAAGATCAGTGATTCAAGCATTAGACACCCCGTTACATTATACAAGGATAATGTGGGATAGAATCGTTTCCATTCCAACTTTAATTGCTTTGTAAGTACTGATGCCAATAGATAAATACACAGAGTTTACAAAGAGTCAGAAAGCAAGATCAAGGTTCAGTCAATTATTCATGAATGTTACTGATATTTCCTCCAAGTGAAAATATGTCCAATGCAGTTTTTAATGAATGGATAAGGTTGCAACAGTGAAAGTGTGAGCGGCAATACAAAATAACATCCATGTATTTCAGACTAACTAGCAAGGATGCTCAGCTTGATGTGCAAATTATTAATAAGATAAAGCATTTCTGTAGAACATTGGTGTGAAAGTGCCTCCAGGCTGGCTGAAACATGACGAGCTTGTCACTTTATAAGAAGCCTTTGTTGTGAGTCCCCAAACGTCATTCCAGATCACACTATATATTCCTGATAATTGGGCCCTTGGCCTAATTGGTTCAGCAATATATCCTAGTGGCTGTTAAGACTTACACGGGTTTCCCCTACCACCTGCTCTGTTGTGACCTATCTTGGCTTGCCTGCTTTATTCCCCCATACTGTGATACACATTATTTTAAATGAACAATCACAGCTATCTACAGCTGGGCAAATTTGTAGCCCTTGCCCAGCCCGCCAATGTTCCACTTAAAGTATTTTTTGCTTTTTGTCAGTTTAATTCACACACACACACACACACATACTTCCAGCTTAAGCTTCTAATGCTATTTATTTTTACATTTATCTTTATGTAAATGCACCTTTGAACGCCCGTTGCATATTTAAAGGGAATTATCTAAATCAATGTGCTGCTTTTGCAGGGGAGGTAAAAAAGACCAGAAAGCACATGTGCAGGTTTTATTTCAATAAATTAAAACAAAAAACAAACAAACATGTTTTTAATAACTTGCCAAGATGCAGTATTTATTCTGTCAGCTGCCTACGGCAGCAGGGATTTTATAGATGATCTGTAAACAAATGCAAGTAATGAGTGTGCGATTTTTCAGCAAATTTCAGCGGATACTTTGTGTTTGACTGAGAGATCTTGGGTCCAACCAGAGAAGTTGATTTTAAGGGCCCACAGCCTGCTAGATTAAGGGGGAATTCAGGATAGTCCGAAGTGAGGTGCGGAGTGTTCGACTCACTTCGCACTGACTGATATGCGCTCGCTGATGTCATGTACGCGGACATCAACGAGCGCTTTAACGGGATTCCAGTCTCGGCGAGGCAACTCTTTTGCTCTCGCCGAGACTGGAATCCCTTTAATGTGCTCGCTGACGACCACGTGCAGGACATCAGCGAGCGCATATCAGTCAGTGCGAAGTGAGGCGAACACTTCGGACTATCTTAAGTTATCATGTATACCAGAACTGTCATAATGAAATTGAAGTTTAGCATTTGAAATTAGACACTGTATAAGAGGCAATTGTTCAAGTGTTAGTGTAATTAAAGGCAGCTAGGGACCTGCAAATGTTAAAGAAGAACTAAGGTCCCATTAACCATAACTGATATGCTGAAAGTACAGGGTCTGCCAGGCTAAACTTCTGTATTGTGAAGCAGCAAATAACCACCTTTGGTCTGGTCTTATAAAACTGCTGGTGCTAGTATCTCATGTTGGATCCTCATAAATATGCTAATGAACCTTGATAAGTCATCACACATATTGTTTGATTGGTTGGGGACTGTCATATGGTCCATTAAAGGCAAACTTTTGCAGTTTTAGGATAAGCTTGTAAAAGTAAAACTAATTACTTTTGCAAATGCTTTTTGTTTGTTGTGTAAGTATAGCATAGTGGTAAAAAAAATTTATATATGGAAGGTTGTTGGTTCAAATCCTAATTTTTATTTTTTTTTAAATTAGTTTTATTAACTTATTAAAGCCTTTATTTCTTAAAAAAATTACTTCACTGTATTCACAAAAAAGAGGTACCACCTTATTTAGGGATTTAAAAAAATAAAAATTGGGATTTGAACCAACAACCTTCCACTTGCAAAGCTTACCTCAACCACGGTGGTTTACCTGTACAACAAGAAAGTGTGTACAAAAGCATTTATTCTTTATTCCTCCTGTCATTCTAACTGCCAAATCAATATACAGTGCTGGTTTTCACACATGCTCTGTAAGAAGAATTTGCCCTGGGTAGTAGATTCCTCTGCAGGGGGTGGAACTAAATTGTTACAATGGTTGTTTGTACTTGTAAATAAAGCATGAAAAAGAAGCAGATATAATTAACTTAACTTGGAAGGGAAAGATTGTGAGTTTATTAAGTTTCTGTAATATAGGCTGAACATATGTGATTTATTAGGATAATTTAGTTCCTTTTAGTTTCCTTAGATTCTTTTTGACACCAGGCCTGGGCCCCCAATACTGAGGCCCACTGGAGAATTCTCTTAAATGAGAAAGGACTTCTAGCCTGAAACATGTCATAATACCGGTGTAGCCTATTTGGTAATATGGCAACAAGTTTAGTTTAATATATGGCTCAGACAGGAGCCTGATCTCTGCTTACAAGTTGGGAGAGCGGCAAAAATACTAATTAGTGACGTGCCTCCACCCAGGACAGGGATTATGTTAAAGTTGAATGCCCTTCTTGGGACCTGATTAACAGGGTAACAAATAATAGCAATACTCACTGCAGAAGACAGTAAACAACGCTTTATATAAAGATTAAATAATAATAGCTTGATATCTAGAGATACAGTATACAAATCAAAGACATTCAGTTGTACATAACAGATATAAAGTACAACAATTTAAGCAGAGTTTGAGGTGCGCACCCCTAAAGACAATATATATATATTGGCGCCAAATAAATATAATTACTGTCCTGGGCTCTTTGTAGACTCCCTTCAGGTAATATATATCTATCCTCAGTGAAACCGCTGATGTTGTAGATAAAAAGATAACATCTTCTGCAGGTTATTATAATCCAAAGGAAATACCAAATCCTCCTGATGCACTGTAATCCACAGAGAACTTTATCTGTTATGTGATGCAGAGTCCGGTTGACGGAACTCACTGTACTGCAGCTAAACCTTAACAGTAACTCAGTCCATTGAAGTGTAGCAGGCCTGGATTAGTTCCTCTAGCCCATGAGGTTTTTCCTCCTTCCTGCTCTTCTCTTCCTGTTCTCTGGGGCAGGACTAATTTCAATCCCAGCATACATATCCTGATAATGTCACTGTTCACACAAACCAGGAAGCAATACCGCAAAGGGAGCAACTGCAGCAGTTAAAGTGACTGATAAACCTGCTCCCTACACTAGTTTATATTAAACACAAGTAGTCACACTACTGGAATTGGTCAGACTTCTATTTTCTTTATATTGTGTGAATTCATGCAAAGGCGGATGCATTGCGTAGCAGTGGCCTGAAGAATCATCTTTTGCATCCAGTGGAACAAGATCCTACTTGATCACCACCTTCTGGGGTCTTGATTTTTCACAGCTAAAATGTACCCCTGCATCCAAGAATGTTTGACTAACAAGAGATCTTTCTCTAGATGTGACCTAGCATGAGTCCTGATACTAAGGAGAATTAATATACTATCTATACCTAACATATTCATTTATCTAGTATGGAACTCCTATAGATGGAAGTATCGCTGCACATTTGCTTATGTTGCCCAGGGAAATCTGTTCTTAGGCTGATTCACTCTATGGAAACTGTGCTGTGTAAAATTATAAATGACCCCCAGATTTCCAAAGCCAAAGGTCACTTCTCTATTCTAATCCTCTTATGCCTATTCCTTGCATTTGAAGCTTTCATTTACTTATTATTCAAATCCTCCAGTCCCAGTCTCCAGTTTATAATGAAACAGCATCTTAGATTTAACCTACCATTGTATACACTCCTTTTGTCTCTCCTATGGTAATGATACCTTTCTCCTGTTCCACTTAAAACACGAGTTCCTCCCACTCTTCCTAGTAGGACAGAATTAATATCCAAAGTCAACTGGATATATACAATGGAGAAGATCAGAGGCCACCTCACAGATAAATCATACGAAATGGAATTGCTATGGCGTCCCTGGAACCAATTCCTTGACACAGTACAGAGGGATTGAGGATGGGGGAGAGGATGGGTAGGAGACAAAAGAGAACAACCCTAAGACAAAAAATAGACCCCCGTCCCCCTGCTCCCCTACATCACAAATGCTATAACTGCAGGAGAGTCATACGATAGGAGAGGAGAGTAACCATTAAACATTATGGAAAGTTACATCAACATTGCAACTTAAACTCCTTATTGTTTTTTTTTTTGTTTGTTTGTTTTTTTTTTTTCTTTCTCTGCTATTTCCCCCGTCTCTCCTCCCTGTTATCCTTCTTCTTCCTCCCCTCTTCTCCCACTCACCCTCAATCCCAACTAGTAAAACTAAGGAAGACAAACAACAAAACATACTCCACACAGCTTAAACCCACAAACAAGCTGAAATTCCCTATCACTCCACAACAAAATAACAACATAAAGAAGAAACATAAGTTGTGAAAAAGTTTATTGAAGCATCAATAGATGCCCGAAAAGATCTGTTGAAAATGATACAATGGAAATTTAAAGTTGTTTAAAATATGACTGCTACATTCGATGACCTAAATATGTTTAAACATGCTCGAGTGACCTTTGATATGATTGTTTAACTGAAAAATTCTAATAAAAACTGAAAATTAAAAAAAACAAAAAAAAAAACACAAGTGCCTCAAAGATATGTCTATGGTCCCCTCCTTTTCTCCTTATACATCAGCCGTTCTCAACCTTTTCGGCCGGCGACCCCTGGAGCTGATGTCACCGTGATGACGTTTCGGCCGCGTGTCATCATGTACGCGCATCACGTGGTAACGTTCGGCCGAAACGTCATCACGTCGCGCGTCACATGGTGACGTTTGCGGCCGACGTCACCCCGCAGGAACCCTTATAAGAAGGGTTCCTGCGAGCACTTCCAGGTGCCGGAGTGGTTCTCGACCCCAGTGGGACGGCCTCGGGGGTCGCGACCCACAAGTTGAGAACCGCTGCTATACATTGTAACACTGACGGCCATGCCCTCATCTTTTCCGACTTGACCTATTGCAGTGCTTTAGAAACTGACCTTCCAGGTTCCCACGTTTCTCCACTCCAGTTTATTTTCAATTTAATCTCCCCTGAAAATCCCTGTTTACTTGCAACAGCTATGGGTCCATGACTCCTTGTTGAACAAAAAAAAATGCCTATATTCCTACTAACCTCTTTCTTTCCTGCCAAATCAATTGTCCTTTTGTTCCACTCACCAATTCTTTCATTTCCTCTTTAAACCCTTCCCTGCTGCTGACCTGTATCTCTGGAAATCTACACCCCTCTACCTCCCCCAAGAACAGTCCCTCAACCAGATCCTACCTCTTAGTACTAGGCACTGGTTTTCATGTCTTTCATTCACTTTATGCTTTAGTAACTATTTTTGCTTATGTTAGGTATTTAAAAGCCAATGACCCACCACTTCCATTTACTGCACCTTTTACCTTCTGTGTGTGTTATGTAAAGGGTAGTGAAAACAGCCCAATGTATTGTTGGTACCCAGTTATCTTCAGTAGAGATTTATTGGAATTACTCATCTGAACCATGACCTGATCTGTGTTTACCATCTGGCAGACATTATAGATGCCTGTACGTAGTCTTGTACTGGCAGGTTGAGTTTATTTCCTGAGGCAGTCGATATCTTGAATTTGTTTTTGACTTCCTGAGTTATGTAATGTGTTGTGCACTGTGAAGTAGTTACTATATTCATGGTGATAGCTGTGTAGATGCAAATGTTATATTTCACTGGTGCGTACTTTTGCTGGATCAGTGACAATAAAATTGAATCTTATCTTAAGTCTCCCTCCAATTTAGTTTGTTAGCTCTATGGAGAAGAGACCTTCATCCTCATGTGCCAATCAATGCCTGGCACTTAGATGTGCTTCCCTAATTTCATGTGTGTAATTTACTTCACTTGAACTATATTGAGCACCTCTCCAATGTCTATAGTTTTATTGCACTGTTAAATTGTTCATCACTGCATAAACTAAAAATTTACATTTGTACACATTCAAGGTGCTGAAATGTGAACAGTTGTAATATAAGAATTTCTGCAAATGATCTACATTTCTTTTGCTTTATTTTGTTGTACATCACCTCTCTAGTTTGACACATAAATTGCCCTCTGGATACAGAAAAGTGACCTTTACAACCAGACATCAAACTGAATGACAGACTGTATGAAAAACATGAGCAGTCCTGAAAAGAAAGATTAGTATTAAAAATATAACAATAATATGAAAAAATCTATCTGGGCATCCAGTCAACTTCCTGTGTGGTAGGGTCAATGACCCTGGCGATGAGAAAAGAGCTTCAATTCTTGTTTGGAGAGAGAACGCAAATGTTCCAAAATATGAATAAATAAAAATGTAGGCAACTTTCTGTGAGTTGTAAAGATTTGTTTATCTTTAGAATTCTGTATAACACGTAATTCTGGGACGGTGTATTGTTACAGAAGTTTGTTCAGTATTGCCAGGGGAGAGCCCCAGTAATGACCCCCAACAGGTTATTTGCTGCAAAAGGACAGTGTGTGTAGGGTGAGGTGAGACATGGAAGATTTTACACAGGTGCATGAATGACACTGCTAATTAAACTCAATCCTTAATTTAACAAACCATTGTTAAAGTTGGTCACACCCTGCTGCCATGAGGTGCATAAACAAGGAAGCTGGTGGCCAACAAAAAATACCCAGGTTTCAACCCCAGAGACAGAAATTTAGCAGTAATTAAAGAACTAAAGTCTAATAAATCACATTTGTTCATTTAGCTCATGGGTACCCAAATGCCAGTCCATGAGCCCCTTTGCACGGGGCCACCTGCATGCATTGGTTTGCCCACCCTCCCACCAGTCCATCAAACTTTTGGTGGATCAAGGAACCAATCCAGCAAAAGTTGGGGATCGTTGATTTAGCCTACATGCCAGCAACATAATAAACCCACAATCTGTCCCTTTCAAGCCACCTAAAATTTTCTGCAGTAAGTAGCAGCCTTTGTAGCATTTCAGCTCCTCCCTTTGCTGAAAAAAATACTGGTGTCCTGGGCATGAACTGCTTACATAACATATGTAAAATTCAGCACTTGTGTATATCTCATTGATATTCAGAGTTTAATGTCCCATGTAAATTTCTCCAAACAGAAAATCAATGTGTCCAATGATGTGACAGGTTTCATTAGCATATTAATGAGGATCCAATATGGCATCCATTAGATACCAACACCAGCAGGTCTATAAGATAGCTCTACAGCCCGATTTTCTGCTTCATAATATGGAAGTTTAGGCTGATAGACCCTGTACTTTCTGCATTCTGAAGTTACAGTCGGGGTACATTAGTTCTTAAGATTTCAGTAGTTTAACAAGTGATTACCACTGTCCAGATCATGCTAAAAGTTAATCACAAACGTAAAGTTTTTCCTATTTTTTTTAAATACCTTATATGCAATTAATCTGTTTTCTGAAAATTCTGCATCAACCATGTTTCACATGTTGGTATGATATTGGTTCTATGTCAAATTATGGTGTAAAGACCCACAATTCATTCACCATCATTAGATCTAAGTTGTTGCATTTGCACGATAGTGTTTTTTTGGGGGGGAGAGTAGCTATGCATATGTTGTAATATCACATGCCAGATATTATTTCAGGTGTGCCAGTGTCCTTAAATATTGTCCTATTGCCCATGATGTAAGTGCAATTAAACGAAATAAACTACATTGCCTTGCTCCATATAGATACTGAAAGTATAATACAGCCTTGCCCACTGCAAGAATACATTCCCATCCTAATGTACACTTAAAGTTCACAGCAGGTGTACGACTGGAACTTTGATGTCAGGAGTTAAATAGCCAAGCCAAATGTTCATTGTGATTCAGGCATCTGGCAGTATGGGAAATAAATTCATTCCTCCCTTGGTTAACCACTGCTTGTGTTGATTTATACAGTGTATTAGAACTAGAAACCACACATCCATATTGGAAAGCTTTCTTTCTGTATCTTTAGTTCACAAGTACAGCCAATTTAGTGTCAAAATTTGAAGGTAACAAATCAACTATTTCAAAACTGTGACTCTCTAGCTTTAAAAACTATAGCGCACAGCATTCTTAGGCAGCCAGTGGGACTCTTTCTACAGTCTAACAGTCAAGAGATAGTAATGGGGAGGGCATCATTACTCATTATGGCCCTTGGCTATTTCATTTTGAGTGGGGGGAGGAAATGTGCAACAGTAAATTAAAACAAATGTGAATAACATATAAAAGGATGTTTCCTAATTCAAATAGTTGTCAATACAGTATCTAAGATCCAAGTAGGATGTGCCGTAAAACACCTAATACATCCAAGAATAAACCTGTATGAATAAGCCATTCACACATTTTCCCATCTTGTCTTTATTCAAGTATGTCAACAGTAGTTATATTACAAATTACATTTATTTTATCCAAAAATTCACTGTCAGAAAAAAAAAAAAAATAACTTACTTTTAATGAATAAAGTTGCAAAACAAAAAAAGGAGGGAGAAGGAATTAATGGTGAGTTGTGAATTGAGAATAACACTACTGAACAAATGTACATTATTTAATGGAGATGTCTTTATTTAATAGATATACACGAGTTTAAAAAAATTCCAAGTCTCAAAAAAAAAAAAAAAATCAAACTCCCTCTCCAACCCCCCCAAAAAAATACAAAAGATTTTAGGAATAATCCCAACAAATTCAAGCTTATGATGTGATCACAATAGAAGGATGGTAAGCTCCTGAGCCAAGCGTCCAAGATGCCAAACAAACAGCCATAGCAAACATAGCCAAAAAACAGGAAGACACATAAATAAAACAAACATACAGTGGACCTACACGATATTGGCATTTGAGAAAATCAATTAACAATACTAGACGCAAAACAAGTCATTGCGGCATTTAATAATAAAAGGACAAAAAGTTGATGAATCAGCAGGAGCAATATTTTGTTGGTGGTAGAAAATGGCCTGTGCTGTAATTACTGTTGAGCAGAGTCACAAAAAAATAGACCAAGGAAAAAACTGCAGTTGTGTCTTTTGAGGAAAGCCAAACCCTAACTACAAGTAGGAGGTCTCCTCCGTTATTTGAATAGATGATTAAATGGCCGTGATGTACCATGTGTAATGAACATTCCTTCTCTGAATATTTGCATTCATAGCATGAGGGGGATGCCATATAGATTATATTTCCACAGGTGAGCAAAACAGTGTAATGGATTTATGGCCAGAAAAGGTTCTGTCTCATAGGTAGCTTCAATTGTAGGGAAGGAATGTTTTGATTGCACAACTATACTTGCACAATAAACATTTTTAAGAGTTGGTAACAGAGTGGCTTTAAAAATGGTTATTTGGTCCCTGTGCCAATAAAGTATGCTTACAGGACATTCTCCCAAGAGCACTTAGAAATTTCTGATGAAATACTATTGTGCTACTTACAGCTCCACTGGCTCAGTAAGTAAGACATGCTTAGTTGGGCTGCCAGACTAAACAGTCTCAGAATACACACTAGTTTTATCATATTGAAAAAAGGCGCAACATAACATACCCCTATGTGTATACATACACACACACACATATATGTGCTAAGACAATGGTTTACTTGGCCCATTGTGCACTGAAGAATTCTATTTAATAAGTGAGTTTGTGCCCAGCATGCTCCTTTCCAATTCATTACTGGAACCACACATTGTTATTATTTTGACAGAACTGTCTGCAGCTGTCTATTGCACATGCATTGCTATTATATTAATCTTTTAAAGACAGTGTGATTCAGTCTAACATTTCAAACAAACTCAGTTTATCTCAAAATGAAATTATCAATAACAAAACCTCTTCAGTGTTGGGGTCAACTCAGCTACATCACCTCAGCATATAGCTTGATAGGTCCTGCATTCCCCTTTGGCATGGAGAAAATAAGTCTGAACTAAATGTCATTTATAAACACAATTTCTAGAGAGAAAAATGTCTAGCTAAACTACAACTAGAACCACCCCTCTGGTCCAAAGCATGACTACAGCATTCTGGAAATAAAGTGATCTGCAAGATTTTTTGCTGCCATTTCATGACAAATTCCAAGGTTCTTAGAGATTGGTCAGTTTATCAATACTCCTGTCGAATACTAAGTTTCCACACAACAGGGGATGACAGAGATGGGTATGGTTGACTGAGCATATCCAAAGTAAGCAAAAGAACCTCTGTATGTTCTAATTTCTCAACATTTAAAAAAACAGCCTCTGATACTTGGGAGAGAAAAGGAATTTTGGAGCAGGGAAACCATTTTACAGTTAAATGATCATACATTAATTTCAACACACACATACATGGTTTGGAAGCAGAATATTACGAATAGCAGAGGCAACTAAAGAATATGTAATGATCCTGCCTCAGTGGGAATGGCTGTGTCTTAGTTTGTAAATGTAATAATGGTCTAAATTATGGCCAACAGAAATGCTGCCTACAGCTTCCAACATTCACAGCCATTGGCTGGTCAAGAATTGGGAGCTTGATGGGGACAACTCTGGAATTACTGCTTGACGTGAATGGAAATAAACGCTTCTCTACCCTTCAGATGACATAAAGCCGAAAAATAAGAAGAAAAAAAAAAATTAAATCAATAGTAAATGAAGCTACTTTAACCTTTTTGGTCAAACAGAAGTTAAATCCTTATATGAAATCTGCTCAGTACACTTCCATTGTGCTCACATTAGTAACTGATAACTCTGCCTATAGCAGAAACTATTTATTTTTCCCAGAAAAGACCGAGAGAAAAAGCAGCTTAATAATGTATTCAAAACTCCCTTTAAAACACTCTATTTTTTTTTCATTTTTTTTAAATTTCTTTATCAAACCTAGTTCCCTTCAAAGTACAGTATTCCAAAGTCAACAATGAAAGTTTAAAAAAAAAAAAAAAAATATTCAAAGTATGCCACTTTAGAAAGTTTCTACCTTGATATTATACTACTGCACTAAGTAAAGGTCTAACCCTGAACATGTCAAACGGGAATAAATATATTTTTTTTTAATTCAGCAAAAAACCTGAGGTCTCCAAAAACCCATTCTGTCAGAAAATCCCCCAAAATATCTAGATTTTTTTTTTTCAAATTCTGAAAAATTAATTGAGTTTTACCAAATACAAAAAGTCATTCACTTACTAGTCAATCCGCTAGATCCAAGTATTTTATGGGGGAGCAGTACGAGTCAAATTGACAGAAACTTTCCTTAAACTCCTGACTGCATCCAATACATTAGGTGCTGATAACCTTACCTTTTCACAGAATTATAGAATGTACAGTTAATAAAGGATTAAAAAGCAATCTAATCCAGCACCATTGTCTCCAAGCCACATCATTTGGCTAGGAGAAATTAGTTCAATTGCAACAACTTTAAATAAAATGTAGAAAACAATTTGTACCAAGCATAACAGATTTTACAGACTTATGTAATTAACAATAACAAAAAAATTTCACTGTTTCAGCAAAATACTGGAAAGCACATTATTTCATGAAAGGGCTTATGTGAAAGCAAAGATATTACACATGGCAAGCACCATATGAGGTCTTTTGGTCACCTTTGGCTTCTGATCAGGTGCTTGAGTGGCATTTAAACAGAATTCGAAAAAGGAAGTTGTGTCTACCCAACAACTGCAGGGAATAATGGTGGAATACATATGAGCGAGCCAGCAACTGCCACGAAAGGTCAAGTTATAGCTTCTGTGCAGGTATTTCAGAGGCAATCTTTAGCCCACAACATGAACCCTAGTAACAATACAATCTGAGCAGCACACAGATGCCAAAACCTACCAAGTAGATTGCAACAACTTTGATGAATATTTCTGTGAAAATCCCACATCTTTTTTATTTTACCTAAAGGATGCCTTGGAAAATTTCCATATGTAACATATGGGTTAATACTCACAAAATGAAGTTTGTAACAGTTGTACAGAAAAAAAGAATGGTAACTTGTTCTCTCCTTTCTAAATACTGGGTTTGTTATACTCACAATCAAATTCCAGAAATGAGCGTAGGGGATTCTACAATAAAAAAAAAACAATGTGTTGACTAATATAAGGAACATCTGTAGACAGAGTAAGCAGCCCCGTGTGACAGGACTAGCTCCAATTAACAAAGGATAAAATCATGTTAGAATAAAATGTGCCTGTGCATGGGAGAAGGGAAGCGGGTGCACAAATTTGCCATTGTTTTATAGAAAGGATAAGGTACTAATCTCAAAATGTGGTGGATTTTATGTAAGGCCTACTAGAACGGGAAGAAATGATTAGTCCCATTTAAAGATGCTATGATGTGCCAGTGAACCTATGAATAAAGTGGCATGCATACCCAAAAACGCTACCGATTTTGTAGGATTGAACCTTTCCATACAACAATTAGTCACAGTTTTCATTTCAATTCAATTCTTGAGAAGAACCATAACAATAATGCTTTATAGTTTCCAAAAGCCCTGACACACATCCTTGAAACAATGGCCCCTTTCATACAAGCCACTTAACGTTCTTAATATATCAGAGACGTTGATTGTTAAACTGAAGACCTTCTTAACACTTCAGACCCCCCACGCTGAGTTTTGCCCTACATCAACTTTTCTAAATGAAAGAAAAAAAAAGCAACAACAGAAAAACACAAATAACCAGCTGGCGATCTTAGAGACTATGAGAAGAACCACTGCTAATCTCGATTAAACCCCAGGATGTAAAATTATTATTATGCAGAGATGAATCTGTTGTAATGTTCCATCAGGACCCGCTGTCTTTACAAACCCCCTCCCAGTCTACCCACAGACAATACAAACCCATTCATTATCCTAGTTTAGTTTTTTAAAAAAGAAAAAAGGCACAAAAATGGGCAGCTCTGGGAGGTGAGCTTTCAGTCTTCAAATGAGTTATAAAATAAGCTGCAGGCCCACTGTGTTTGCTAGAATGCTACAGAATGCACTACTGAAACAGTGGATGGTGGGGGAGCTAATGTACATGTGAATCAGATAAAGGAACAATGAATAAACACAATCCTCTGGTGACTTGAGTTGTGACTTTTTCTCTGTGATCCAGTTTTCAAATGAGTTATATGATGTTCTTGAAGTTTTACTTAGGGTGTTGATGGTGCCGAGGGGCCTTCTGACACAAAAAGCCAAAGAGACAATTGAGGTCGGATCTTCTATCCGCCCTCATGTTAGCACCGCTAATCTTCAAGCTGTGATGTTTATGTTTAGTCCATGTTGATGTGGAGTTCTGTTTGGTTCTAGTAGGCTGGTTGGCATCAGGTACCTGAGACAATAGCACCAATCTCATTGAACAGCAGGGAGGGGCCATAGAGGTCAAACAATGGAGAACGAGGCTCAGAGGCTAGCTTGGTGCCACCAAAAAAAATAAATATCTGATCATTCAGAGGGCTGCTCTCCATCGAGCAGTTAGATCACTGTAAACCACCTGCTCTTGTAGTCTTCACAGGAATGTGTCAAACTTGTGAAGTGTTCGTTCCATGTCCTGTTAAGAAACAAAAATATCACATGTTAAAAACAAAACAAATCGACTGGACACTCATAGCCATGTATGTTCTTCACAAAGGCCAACAACAATGAGCACAATTTTCTCTGACGTGTTTATGGGAAGGTTAATTTAAAAAATTCCCATTTAAATACATTTTTAAGTAAAGTGAAAGTAGGAGTACTCTGTTTTATATATTCCTAGTTGTCTACTCCATTCCTTACAAAGTGATTGCACACCACTAATCAGTACTGCCCCTTTCCAGTCTTAAGCCCTTCTCTCTTGTTATCCTGAATCTTTGGAATTCTACACCACTCTACCAAGAACGGTTCCTTTTAAAACTAAAAACTTATATCTTACCTTTAGGAGCACAAGCACTGGTTTGTAATGTCGTCTTTCCTTTTATCCTTAAGTAGCTACTTATGCTTACGATTATTGCTTACAAGTCTTACAGCCTAATGACCGAGCACTTTGTGTTCCTGAACTTATTTCCCTCCCATTTAAATTGTAAGCTCTATAGGACAGAGTCCTCCATCATTTTGTATCATTTTGTTTCCATCACTCCTTAGCACTTAGATGTATCTTCATGACTTTATGCTTGTAATTTACACCACTTGTACTATGCAAAGACTATTTTCCCATATCTGTATTATAATTGTATTGATGAATTGTACAGCACTGCATAACTTAGTGGCACTTTATAACTAAAAATATACATGCACACAGATAGGTTCATCGCAGCCTATTTTTCTGTCTCATGATGTCCATCTAAAATGCCCATCAGTCTTAGTCACGTGTAAAAAACATACTACACTAAACGAGGCAAAGGGTGTAGCCTAGCAACAAAAGAGAATTGGCCACCCAAAAACCATTCAGGGAGTCAAGACTCTATAGCAGAAATATATCAAACACAACAAAAATAGTGAACAGACAGAAATAACCGGGCTGCTATCAATAAACAAAAAGCAATAAAATTCATGAACTCAGCTTCTAAGATCACATTTTACAAGTGCTGTATTTCAATAGCCGCCCTGCCAATCCAAAATGGGATTTTTTTTATTTATCTGACACAAAGATCAGTATGAAAGTAACTAAGGAATAGTCATGTGACTGGTTTAATGCAAATGAAATGTGACGCCAACTCACCTCAACTAGTTTAGTTTTGTCATACTCTCTCCTGTGCAGGTAGATGCACTGGCTGAGCACAGAGTACCACCTTTCAAGCTCATCGACTGTGGAATTGTGGCTTTTCATCACCAGCAAATCAAGAAGTTTCTAAGTTGAAACAGTAAACATTTATTGAGGACAATAGCATGAAATCAAGTAACAGAAATCAGCTACAGAAATAATGAGTTTTTGCACACCCCCTACATAATGTAGGTATTGTGGCTCAGCAACAAAGTAGTTAAAACACCACAACGTATAATAGAAACCTGGGATATCCAACTGTTGTTACATAAAATTATTTGCACTTCCTTGCTGCTTTCAGCTAATATACGAATCCTGGGAGCTGTAATACAACAACCATTGAAGGCTTCCAAGGTTTGATGTACTCCACATATGATTTAAAGGGAAAGTATACCTTAACTTATAAGAATGCTTTACTTGCAAACAACTGCAAGTGCTGCAACACAAAGATTTGCAGTTGAACTTATTGTTACAGGCTACAAACAGGACCCATTCATTTTACTAGGGAAAGTCAGATATTCTGAGCGATCCCTACATCATATTGGTAAAAAAAAGAAGAGAGAACCACACAGAAAACCCCACTAAAAAATATTCAATCATCACTGCATCCAGTCAACAATCCAAATACATTAACAAAAATATTGCAGATGGTCACATATCTGTAAAGCTCCTTGATTTAGTGGACATTACAATTGGTACAATGTTTTATGAAGCACAGATGAGGAGAGAATGCCCCTTCACCCATATCAGTGTGCATTGTTAACTCATATGTTCCACAGTTGCTACATTACACTGCACTACAATTCTATACTGGCCACCTGTATGCAGACTACACTATAACAAAAAACACTGACAGACTGATTCACTACTCCTCTAATTCCTGCAATGCCCACCAGTCTCTGCCAGTTCCTACACGGTGTGCCTACTGCCCATCCTGAACTTCTACGTTTCAGATAGCAGAATACTAAGGCAATTTTTATATTATTTGATTTTGTTTTGCTTAAGTGACCCTCTAAAAGCAGAAAAATAATTATTCTCTAGCTCGATTTGTTTTATTCATCCCTTTTTTTCTTGCTCTGCTTTCTGGTCAGACCATATAAGGTACAATTAATCGTCCAGCCAGTACTTTGTCTGGTTACTAGGTTAAAGGACCCCTAGCAAAATGAAAACCATTAGTATGTAAACTAAAACAAAAATTTGAGAAAAATTATAAACTGCAAAATATTAAAAAAATGAAGATAAACTGTAAATGATTAGGAATTTGCTATCTGCAACACAAGGCAGACCCCTCACAATGAAGCTACATCTTCCATCACTGATCTTGACTTAAAGTCTCTGTTCTAGCACAAGCGCCTTCTCTCATCACAGCTTTCTGCTCATTCCTACAGGACTTCTCTTCTATCCATCCTCTGGAACTCCCTTCCTCACAATCTCAGACATTCTCAAGTCATCTGAACATAAAAGTATCCTTCAAGAAGCCCTACGACTTGTTCCCTAGATATTTAAACTCTACACTAACTTCCATGATCTTTAAAACATAAAAACTGATTACCAAGCATTATGTAGTCTCTTCATAAACAGGGATTTTGGATTTCCCACACCTAACGTCTCTCCCCATTGGACTATACAGACCTGAGAGCAGGGTCTTTATCCTTGTTTCCTTATACCATGCTGCGATCATTTTTCAGAATGTATTAAATATATGTTACCTTGTATGCATCATCCCTTACTACCTAGATGTTAGGGCAGGGTATTAATAACAACATCGTAAGCAATGCCAAGCAGCTTGTAAGTTTCATAAGTACATTGCACAGATTTATGAGAATGTAAATAAGTCCATACATTGCTGCTGTTTCATCACTGACATTTAAACAAATGACTTTTGGTAACACACAAACTAGGACTGAAAGCTTAAATGATGTGACCTACATATACTGAAAAGAAGGTAGAAAAATCCAGTAGCAGCCATGCATGAGTCATTTTGGGAAAAAAAAAAGGTTTATCAAGAGCTCTAAAAAAGATTACTCTCTTTTACACCCACCGCCATAATACATTTTCTATTGGAAAACAAATGATAAGAAGCATTGGAACTTAAAAATGACATCACTCAGAATATAGAGATAACACTGCAGAACGAAGAGGCTTGAGAATTTCCCCACATATCATGAATTACTCGAATCTAATAGTGTGCGTTACACTTCATGTTTTTATACTGGGACTTCCACAAGCACGCCTGTTGTATCCACAAGAAGCCAATACGATCTTGTGGTCTGTCCTGACCTAAATTACTCACTCATGAGATCAAATAGCAAGATTGATTTATTTGTGTTGGTTGATTGAGATGGATGATACACAGCAAATAAAACATTTAAAAAGAGTAAATATAAGAAGTAAAATTATATTGCAGTAAAAATACGGTTCCCTTTAATACAACAGAGTGTATCTAATACACATACATTCCATTGTTCCCCTTACCTGAAGTCTTTCATGGTCCACAACTAAGGGTGGCTCGGGTTTCTCTTCAGAAGCTGGCTCCTTGTGCAGTGTTCCACTGCCGGGTTCCGATACTGTTTGATTAGAAAAATGAAACATGTTCAATTAAGAAGTTACAACTATATAAACTGGGGTGTGGTTATGCAAGACGAGCTATCCCCAAAAAGTTAGTATTTTATCTTCTATCTACTCTAATTTTATCACCTTAACACTTACCCTTTTCGGGCTGTTTGTCATTTAGTTTCTCAGAGCCTCACAGACTTAAAATATGTTACAAACTGTGCATCCTTTAGTACTGCTGTGACCTGATGAAGAGGGAATATCTCTGGAAAGCTTGTCTAAAACTATGAACTGTTAGTCCAAATAACGTGTCATATAATACTACAGTATTTATATTTCTAATTTATACAAAAACTCAAAATAAAGTTATTCCTTCTTTGAATTAACTGAAACACTTCCTTATTAAAATGACACAATAAACATTACTGTTTTATGAACTAATAAAAGCACTGAATTTTGATATTCGGGTCCATTTAAACTGAGCAGTAAAGATAAGAATAGAATCTATGAATTTTAACTTAAAAGATAACTTTTTTACTTTTAATATTTGAATAACTGCAATTCCAATCCAAATGGAAAATTATTAGGTGTTACTGGTCCTTTAACACTGATGTAAACAGATTGAGAACACGATTTGTGCTTGCATTTGCCTGCTTTATGTTCAGCAACGCAACAGTCCTAATACATTTATTGGTGAAATGCAGGTTGATCTTTAGAGCAGAAAGTTGATTCCTGAGTTGTATTATTTTTTGAGTTAGTATTTCTTCCTTTTGGTTGCAGCTATATTTTATCAGTTAAAGGGGAACAAAAGCGCTCATTATCTAGGGGTGATGCTAGACAAATTGCCCAAGTTATAGGTTATAACATAGGGGTCGGCAACGTTTTGGGCTGAGAGAGCCATATACGCACAGCTCTCTCAGCTCTTTTGAATCCGGACCCGCTGATGTCACACAGGTGACATCAGCGGCTCCAGATTGGCTAGCAACCCAGAAGCTCAGAGAGCTTTGTCTCTCTAGAGCGCTTGCCAGCGAATAGCAGGCAGATTGTAACAAGTGGTGCTTGTATGTGAGCACCGCTCGTTACAGTCAAAGAGCCAGATGCGGCCATCACAAGAGCCACAGGTTGCCGACCCCTGTTATAACACATAGTAACTATAAATGCATTTGAGACATCTTCATTGTTTCGTTTTACTATTCTTTTAATTATCTTTACCAAGAAGAATACACTGTTTAAGGCAGATGGTGATATCTCTTTAAGCAAAGCTTTGCAAATGGAACAGAACTTGCTTATAAATAATGAATCCTTTAGCAGGTTATATTTACTGCTTCTTAACCCAACACAGATATCAAAATGTAATACATAAATAATGTTTAAAGAGATATCAAAATCAAAATGTTTCTGTTGCTTCTATATTTATAGAGGAAAACATGCTTCTAATCATTTTTTTGTTTGTTTTCTTGCTGTTCCTAAATTATAACCTACTCCCTCAACTAGAACAGACTTTTTAGTAAATTTATAGAATGTTACAAATGTTGCAAGATGTTTAGTTGTACAACTTTGGTCAAAGAATCCTACAAAACAGAAAAAAAGTGTTGAAACGCAGGATGTTTTCTAGAAATTAGGCAGAATTTAAGGCTTTGCACAGTGTCTACTACATATAAATGTATTTTCAGTTATAGGTGTTATTAGTGCTACACAGTGAGATAGCTGAACTCTCATGATACAGTACCTGCAATAATTACTAATTAAATCACAGCACTCAAAGTTTTGGTTAAAAGAAAATGTGTTTAGACGCAGCCTACATAATTATTCTGGCAACAATAGACTTGTATAATGAGAACAAGACAATGGTAATCATAATGCTAGCTGAACAATTGCTGCCTCATTGCTCTCACAATACCAAAATAAGTTTGACAAGGGAAATACAGATATGGAGACACTAAATAACCTGGGAAATTATGAAAAGTAAATCAGGAGCAGGGTTGGACATATTCTAAAATCCAGCGAAAGTGGTGATTTTATTTTAGCTAGAAAGATAAATAAGATAGATTTTAAAAGCAATAACCAACTGCCCGTGTCACAGTCTTATGGCTGCACACAATCATTACTCAGCAGACGATTTATATGTGTAAAAGTAGCCAAAACAACCTTCTGGAAGGACTGGATATTACCATTTGTGGACAAAGTGCAGCATACACACTGGTACATCCACTGGGGAATTTAGCATTCAAAACACTATCTGATGGTTAGGGTCCATAATGCTATTCACCAAATGAGCATTTCAGTTCAGACATCTTTCCTACTAACCCATTTACTCTTCCAGTCAAACCACTACTTGGTTGTTAGGGTTCATGTACAGACCATGGCTTGACTGCAGTGTAAGAATGTGACAAAGAAGAGTAAGCCAACTACTAATAAAGTAAGTAGTGATGTAACTGAATTGTTGAACAAATGTAAACAAACTAAATATGAAACAGGTTTAGCTTCACATTCCTCACCTTGATCAACATCTGCCTCTAAAACCTCAGGTATCGTTTCATGATCATTCTCTTGTGCAGACCCACTGTGCATCTTCTCAGGCTCTTGACCTCCATCCAGTATTGTTGAACTGTGGCAATTAACTACAGAATTTGCCGGCTGTACAGAATGTTCTGTTAGGTTAGTACTTTGCTCATTGCTGAGCACTTTTGTTTTTCCATTTTGAAGCTCAGCAGATTGTAAGCTTTCCAAGCTGTCAATAGAAGCATCACCATTCAAACAGACTGGAGCAAAAGATGGATTTTTTGTAGTTTCTTCTTTCAATGTGACGTTGGCATTTACTAACAATGATTCATTTGAGCTGTCCTCCTCTGTGGAAACAACACTACTACCTTTACCAGGGGTGCCATTAGGCTGTTCAGCTTCTCCATCCATTATATCACAAGACGACTCATCATTGGTCACTGAAAGGTCTCCAGTTTCCTCTCCATTTTCTTCCAGACAGTCAGTGCTGACTTCCAAATCACCATTCTCTAGGACATCCTCGTGATTCTCATAATCCCTGAACTTGGCATCTTCATATTCTTTCTTTAGGTAATAGCTGGACTTCTTCTTCTTAATTATGCCTCTGCCCCACTGTGGCCGCCGACGTTGCTTTCTCCGAATGGAAACTGAAAGGAAGTAAAGCATACAGGTTCAAATACACGTTCTTGGTCTAACTTGATTTCATCAGTACAACAGAAGTTAGGATGTACTCATTGTGTCTACTAAGGAAAGTAGAAGAAAGCAAGAGGGAAGGGGTGGGAAGGTATGGGTTGGATGTTTAAGAAAAATGTTGAAAAAAGCAGGTGGATATTTAAGGACAGGAGACTCCAACACAATAAAAAAAAAAGCTCTGATCTAAATAAGAATGGTGGCTTTCAAATAGCCTCAGTACCATATTCCAAACACTAGAACTTCCTGTTACCAGATCCAAAGAAGATACTAGCCTCACACCAGCAGGTAATATTTCTCAAATTTTAAAAGCAACTCATTATATGGGGGTGGGGGAAATCACTGTCTATCTTCTTTTGTGCTGGGGGAAGAGAACTTGCCATTGACAGTTTTTTTCTGGAGTACAACCAAAGTTGTTGTGCAGTACCATTGCCTGCTGCTGCAAACAGTGGTACTCCATCAGTGAACACTGGTTAGCCTGTCAGCAGCATCCATTTTTAGAGAGATAAGAGACCGGTGCAAGGGAAGAAAATGGTATTTTAAAATATTCAAATATTCAAAATTGATAAAAAGAAAGAAAAATGATAGTTTAGAAAAAGCATGAAGCTTTGGGATATCCCTTTAAGAACTTAGAGCACACCTTCCAATGAAGTTAATCTTCCAGTATTTTGCAGTGTATTTACTCTTTCACAGCTCTTTTATATTTCTGATTTTATTTTTACTGCTCTGAGTCCTGCCTAAGGAAATTTTCTATTAATCCCTTTCACAGCAGGAGCATTCTTTTGCTAAAAGTCCTCTTATTGATTGTCCCACATTCCCCCTTAACATCAGACAAGCCCCCCGCCTTCAATCATCTCTTCAAACCTTTTACTCCAATCTAAAAAAAAAAAAACAGACATTTTGTAATGCCATTAACAGGTACACTTACAATGACATTAAAGAATCTCAAAAGCACTCCAAATAAACAGAGCAAAGTTCTGCTTAATAACACAAGATGAATGGTAAAATGTATGGCCGAAAAACCAACGTTGTTAACACAGCAGACTAAAAAGCATCAATCCATTTCTGAAAAAATAAAATATGAACAGTCAGACCAGAAACAAGGAAACATGTTTGGCCTAACAAACAAAACAGTCGTAAGCCCTTTCAGCTTCAGTAAAATTAGTTGAAGAGTAAGACTCCACCTGGTGTTTCCTAGCAGCCATACCACAGTTAATGAAATCAGTGAGCGACCACACTGCCTCAAAAAGCCCACAATCATATTCCCTAGCAGTAAATTGCACCATGACAATACGTACTACAGTTGCCTGCAATTATCCCCTGATTTGAACGGGTGTGCATTTCATCAGGTTTTAATGTCATTTGTCAGGGTTTTAACCACAAGTGGTAAACAGACAACAAGAAGCCATCCAGGGTGCCTTACCCTAAAGGGGTATAATCATCCCCACAAATAATATTTCACTTTCTACACCCACATTTAGCATTCAAACTGTTAATATGTTAACTGAATAGAGTTTTCATAAAATTACTCCAGCTGGGGCTAAATTTATTAAACTCAGAAAGACCGCTCTGGGCCTTTCCGAGTTTACGGAGTGAATTCTTGCATTGTTTTCCAGAGATTTTTTTGAGTTTTTGAGATCGAGGTTTTCGATGGAAAGATAGCCATACTTTACATCAGTAGCACGGCTATCTTTCCATCGAAAATTTTGAAGAATCGTGATCGAAAAACTCAATCTAGGATAAAATAAATCTTAGGAAAATTGTGACCCCTAACAAAGCCTGTAAGCAGCATTGTTGTGAGTTCAATTAAATGCATCTTATTTCACCCAAAGTCTACTTTCAAGGTAAGTATCTGTGTAGAGCTGCACAGCTGTTATTTTAAAGAAGCGGGCATTAGGCAATTGTGAAGCATGCAGGCATCATTCAGACATTCTTAAAATAGAGCAGTATTTAGATTATATGCTGGGGAAAGTGACCTTGGTGTAGCACTACTCAGTAAACTTTCAAAGACTAGTACCTGGACTAGTATAGCAATGATTTCCATACAGAACCTGTATAAATATCATATTTAAAGTTGAATCTGTCAATATTATTGCTTTGTGATGTATTTTTTATCATTGCTGAGCGGCAGCCATCTTTAATCTGTTGGTCTTATTTAGGGTATTTAATGAATATTTATCTTAAGTGACAAAGTGGGGCAGTTTGTGAGTTTTACAGATAAAATATGGCTGCAACCAGTAAACAGCAAACAAACAAAACATAGTTTATAAGGCTGACAAATGACAAGTCCATCCAGTTCAGCCTATTTTCCTGCAATGCTGATCCAGTGGAAGGAAAAAAAACATGAGACAAGAGACAATTATCCTCATATTAGAGGATAAAAAATCCTTCCTGACTCCAAATATGACAATCAGAATAATTCCAAATCAGTTTTGAACTTTTTATGGACTCAACCATGACAACTACTTCAGGCAGAGGGGGTTATTCACTAAGGTGCGAATTCGACTGTTGAATTCGCAAACAGTGGATTCCCATAGCAAATCCACTACAATTTCCCCATTGTAAAATTTTTAATGTTAAGATTGCGACAATTTTCCCATAATAAAGTTGCAACTGCGACAATAATCCCATTATAAGACGCGACAGAAGCAGCCTATTGCAACTATCTTTTTCTGGTAAATTTGCACCTATTCACAACAATTCGGACTTTAGTGAATAACTCCCAGAGAGTTCCATAACCTCACTCCTCATAAACTTCCATAACACTTGACAAGTACTATGTAGGAATAACTGTAATGTCAATGCAAATAGGATTTGCTTGAACTTTCTGGAGTTAATACTACTTTTAGGTCAATGTCATACTAGATGTTCTGTTGTCATAATTTATATAGTGACAAAAAGCTTGCTTATTTTTTGAGCCATGCACAGTTTTTTGCTTTTTGTTTCCTTTGATTTCTAATGAAGACAGCTCCTAATTTATGGCTAAAAAATGTTGGCTTTAGGACACACTAGCCATTGACTGCCTGTGGTAAAACACCTGAACATACTCCTAAAAACACAGCCATTGATTTTAATAGGGGACCACAAACAATAGCTGTCAACTTTTCAAGACACAGTCTATCTAATTTTTTTTTTATCTTAGTCACCCACTGAAATAAATGGTTTGTAGAGATCTACTTTAGTACTATTCCCCCAAGCAATAATCACCTGGTATATCATTGCCCTTGGGCCTCTTTCACAACTCTGCTGGATCTACAAACCAATGCAAATGCTCACGTGCAAAGGAATCCTGATGTTATTTGTGCATTACTGATGGATTGCAAACTGCAAATGTGATTGTGACAAAAATAAAATGGAAAACTCATTTAGCCTGTGAAAAATGGCTTAATCACATGGCATGCTTAAATCCAGTATGTTTACAATAATTTCAACAGGAGATAGGGGGCTCTTAACCTGTCAAAAATGTAGACTTTTGTTTCGGCCAATTTGTCTGAAAGTGGACAATTGTGCATTTTTTAAATTCTAAATTGAATGGATGCTACAGATTGTCAGATATCCAGACCCAACTGACTGCCATGCACTATATTCTGAATGAACTATCAGGAGCAAAACAATATTTCCTTGTACCATTTAATCTAGAATCAGAATCATGTTCGTTATATCCTAATTTATTAAGCACATGGTATATACACACACAATTATCTCAGTGTAACAAATAATTTTTAGTTTACATGACTAGGAACAAATCACGTGAAGGGGCGAAATAACAGATGTAATATGTGATATACAGTGTGTGATTACAGTTGGAGTTCTATACAAATATATATTTATATACACACACATATACGTGGACGTGATTATACATATACTAAAGCCCTATGCAAATCAGTATATGTACAAACCATTTCAAATTATAATGTCCAGTCTTTTCCCCATTTTTCTTTGCCAAAAAAACTGTTAGTCACAAACTGTTGAATGTTTCAGAGAATAACTGAATTAAGTTTGAGTTGAATAATGTTCCGCTTATGCCATCTTCTGGAGAGAAGGAGAAAAGCAATAGAATTTATTTAGAAAATGTTCTGAAATCAGAATGCTAGAACAGGGTTGCACTTAAAGCTAAATATTTTTTTTTACACAATTGACTGATATTTGTCCAAGTCTGAGGGGAGAATTCACCATAGTGCGAAGTGATTCCAGATCCTTCGCCTCACTTCGCACAGACTGTTATGCGCTGGCTGATGTCCTGCACGCGGACATCAGTGAACGCTTTAAAGGGATTCCAGTCTCGGTGAGAGCACTCGAGTCGCCTTGCGAGACTGGAATCCCTTTAAAGCATTCGCTGATGTCCGCGTGCAGGATATCAACGAGAGCATAACAGTCTGTGCGAAGTGAGGCGAAGGATTCAGAGCTCACTTCGCACTATGGTGAATTCCCCCCTGAATGTGAAAGTGACATACTTGGGGTTGAAGCTACTGCCCTGTAAATTAATATAAATCATTAATAAACAAATTAAAGGAACGATTTAAGCACCAACAGCTACTTATCTGCTAATTGTTAGATAAATGTTTAAAGTATAAATTATTTCCAGAATTTTCAATTTCTAACCAGTTTCCTTCTTAAAGTGCACCTGTCACCTCAAAACGCCAATACTAATTTAGGTTGTACTAATGAAATAAGTGTTTTGTAAATATATATTTTTTTAAATGTACTTTTAAACAGCATTTCTCTCTGTCATCTTCCCTGTTAGATTGCCTTTTCTTTCCTGGGTTAGGTGAGGATGATTGACATTATGGGTGTTATTCACAAAGGTGTGAATTCGACTGTCGAATTCTCAAACAGTGGATTCCCATAGCAAATCCGCAACAATTTCCCCATTGTAAGGTCGAGACAATTTTTCAAAGTTAATATTGCAACAATTTTCCCATAACAAAGTAGCGACTGAGACAATATTCTCATTATAAAGACGTGGCTGCAACAGTAGCAGCCTATTGCGACTATCTTTATTTGGCAAATTCGCACCTATATGCTGCAATTTGGACTTTAGTGAATAACCCCCTATAGCTCCTCCAATCAGATCCCTTAAATCATGATCTAGCAGGGAACTGATTGTAGGAGCTATAATGTCAATTATTATATAGCCCCGCCCACCCGACACTCGGGAAAGAAAAGGCAGGCTGACAGGAAATGCTGAATAAAGGTACATTTTTTTAAATACATGACCTAAATTAGCATTAGTTTTGAGGTGACAGATGCAATTTAAACTGCTCTCCCTTTCCTGTTTCCTCTCCAGCAGTTCAGTTTGGATTCTTAAGCCAGGAATTTGAAAGACTTGAGAATTCTGAATAACCAATCAGAGCCTTGCAGGGTTTTTTTTTTTTTTTAGAATTCTCAAGCCTGGGGATCAAAATCACTGGCATGAGATTCTACAGATTTAATTACAAATAGATTTTTTATCTAGCTGTAAATAAAATTAAAAAAAACAACAACAACAAAAAAAAAACACTGAACATAAATTATTTATATTGCAAAAATAATTTGTCAGTAGCAATTAGATGGGAAAATAACTGTTGTACTGTTCCTTTAAAAAGAAGTGGTTCCAAAAGACACTGTCAGGTACACAGTGAAACAGCTGTAGCCCATAACGTCAATAGAACAGAAGTCGTTAATAACAACTGCAAGCAATCTCTTATTGCTGTCCAATTCCAGAAAGGATTCTCCAGACTAACAAATTCTTAGTTTATATAGTAATCCACTGTGCACCCTAACAAACTCTAAGTGGACCACATGTACTGTGACCTCTCCATCTAAATATGACTCACTTCTTCATATAAAGCAAGTAGATTAAATGGTCTTTCATTAAATTTAAAAAAAAAAAAACACCTTTAAATGACCAACAACAGGTTTATAAGGTTTATTTCTATTTCTTTCCCTGTAGTCATTGTACAGGGATTAATAAATGACTCAGTTAGAAGTGGAATTTACATTTTAAATGTAGGGGCTGAAAAACACATTTAAGTACTTTTGGACATGCTGTAGCAATGATTAGCTCAAACTAAAAGGAGGAGCCATTTAATTTCCCTTTCTTCCAACTAGATGAAAACTAGTGTCACTTCATTCTCTTCTACCAGGACACTCATCTTTAGATGGAACATAACAGAAACAAATGTCTAAATATTTAGGCATGTTCTGTAATCATTTTCCCATTCTGCACATCTGTGATTTAGTATTTACACAGGGGCAGTGGGCTAGAACGAAACTAGCCATCTGATTATTATAATATTTACAGAGCTAGATCAACTGACCTGGAAGCCAAATGAAGCATTCACATGACTAGGTCTAAAGCCAATCAGAGCAGAAAAACATTCAATGGAATACATTAGTCTACAACCAATCAGGGCATTTAAACATTCTCAAGACAATATAAAACAGACTGACAGAAGAAATAAATACTTCACTTTGGTTCTTTTTTCAGCAAGCTCAAACAATAAGCCCTTTTTGCTTCACTGAAGGCTGCTTTTCAGTATATGTTAAGGGTGAACAGCTTCTCAGTTGTAGCATCAACTTGCACAGACAGTTTGATTAATCTCAGCCACTTGTGACCAATGCAGAGCATGTATCAATTTCCAGCAAGCAAATGCAGGGCACTTGATATCAAGGTCTATTACGTGTTGCATAGCGCGTGTCTTGTCATTTTACATGTTGTAACATTCCATACTATATAATTTAAAAGGAAATTTGCAGTTTTCAGACTGAGAGCTGCTGATACTCATTTGTACCAGGAAAATGACTGTACACTAAAATCACAGGACACAGTTCAGATAGGAACCTCTGATCTTCCAATTTTCTTTAGTATACTTGCAAAGAGAACTTTTAACTTGACTTTACATTGATCATTATCCAGTTGAAGCCTTATTTACACATTCAAAAATACCCTGTCTGGCATATCCCAAATACAACTCTCTACAGCGCTTCATTAGCCAAAGCACAGTTTAAGAACTATTCCTTCTAAGCAGTTTGAAAAAACAAAATACTTGCACAAGCATTGCACATGGAGATTTATACAGGGAACAATTTTCAGTACAAGTATTGCACATGGAGTTTTATACAGAGAACAATTTTCAGTGATGAGGCAGATAAAACAGAGAGGATCATTGTTATAAGACGAACACTTGGAGATTTCTTCGATTTCTATTTGAGCTCAAGCAATCCAGTAATCTTCTACTTTTCCCTCCTTAATGATTTAGTGGTAGTTAAGGAGATTTCACACTAATTTGAGATATACTGTACTATTCCCCCCACCCAAGCAGTAGAGGTTTTAAACATTACATTGATCAACTGGTTTAGAGAAAGATTCTAAAGCTGAAATTGGCATTATTGCGAGTAGGTCATTAACTGTACTTGCACAATAATAGAGGGATATTTATTTAAGTTCAAAAAGTGAACTTTATTTTTTGAAAAATTTTCATTCAATACTATTCCCATGTTGCATATAGACTCTAAGGTGGAAAATTATTAAACTCAGAAAAGCCCGTTTCGGCTTTTCCGAGTTTAATCGGGCGAGCACAGGAAATTTTTCACAGTATCTCGAGATTTGTTTCGATCAATAGAGAGAGAAACTTTTTCCATTGAATCTTTCCATGGAAAGGTAGGTATACTGCACTAATGTAAAGTATGGCTACCCTTCCCATGGAACTATTCAATGGAAAAAGTTTTTCTCAGTAAGTGTTGATTGAAACAAATCTCACGATACTTAACGTGAGAAACTTCCGGGTGTTCGCCCGATTAAACTCGGAAAAGAGAAAACTAGAGTCAAATTAAATTGGAAAAACAAAAAACAAAAAAAAGAACTGGGTAAAATTATAGCACCATCATGGTGAAAAAGCCACAAAAGCAATCTTTTTTTTTTTTTTAATTCGAAAAGTAAAGTAGCCATAGCACAATACTTTTTAGAAGATTTAAATATGAACTAGGTTCTTACAAGAGCAGAGTAATTGTACAATTTTGCAATTAACTTGACATTTTTTAAAGAGAGAGTCTGTGTCTTTTTGATAAAGTTTAGTATTAATATGGAGCTTGTTGAAACACTTTCCAAACATGCTGGAAGATCATTTTTATTTCCAAAATCTGGTTCGTGTCCTTTTAGCACTCATTTCATTTTCCTTTTTTTTTTCCCCCCCCAGGAAAATGACAGATTTGCGTTAAAGAAAAAGTAAAACAAAACCTGAATCATGCTGCATACACAACATTTTACCAACAAACTAAGGGAATAGACAATAATGACGTGTATAAATTGTCAGCTTTTTAGAGAATCCCTTGACAAAGCATCATGTTAAAGCTTGCGGAGGTACAAGACGAGCTGTCACAAATGTATGGAAAGACAAAAATATAGCGGACTGAAAGGTCATTTTATTTGTAAGGTTTAAAATGTATGCTGTAAAGAAGGAATTACACAGTACTGTCACTGGGTGTCCGACTGTTCTAACTATATAGTTGGAGCATCAACCCTGACCTTTACTGCAGTCATTTGTCTTGTTGAGAGAATATACACTCCAATTATTAGGGGCTGGTAGGAAAATAGAGATGACCCGTGTCTTAGGTAGGGCTGTCTAACCATATTTTATAAATCTGTCATCTACAGAAGCAACAGAATAACTGTCGTAAAGAGGAGTGATTGACAGGGGACTAGTGTAAAAGGGATAGTCTGGTAATCCTAATGTAAAGCACTGTACAGTTGCTAAGATCCAGTCGTGAAAGCTACAATGAAATGAAGCCGAGAGATAACCTATAATAAAACCTGTTTTGTTTTTTTGTCAGCCCCTACACCCCCACCCACTGGAAACAGGTAATTTTATGTAAAATTATAGTGTGTGTCTGTGTATATATATATGTGTATGTGTGTGTATAAGTGTGTGGGAAGCAGGGCTGTGGAGTCGATAAGCCACAGTTGCGACTCCGACT
>WMED01000632.1:0-32784 GCA_019650415.1 Pipa parva
AAGGGTGCCCATACTTTTGCACCTGTCAAATTTTGGTTTAATGCATATTACACATTTTCTATAAGTACAATAAACCTCATTTCAATCCAGAAATATTACTGTGTCCATCAGTTTTTAGATATATCAAACTGAAATGGCTGTTACAAACACCCAAATATTTAGAACTAAAAATGATTAAAATTAATAGGGGTGTCCAAACTTTTGCATATGACTGTAGCTGCAGTAAAGTAGGAGAAATATACCGCACCAGTACAGTGTCTCAAAAATAAGACATCCCCCGAAAATAAGACCTAGTGTGGCTCTAGGAGCAAAAAATAAGACACTGTCTTATTTTCAAGGAAACACTGTATGTGCTGGATTATGGTGTGCATTGACCAGGAACATAATTTTAGATGTTACATAGCAAAAGGTATCTCTGAGATATAAAGGGAATGTTGACAAGTCCCTTCAGAATCCACTAAGACCATGAAGGGGAAAAACAGTTTAGTTTCTGGTGTATGGTTGATATGCAAGCCCACTACATCTCATCCTCAGTAGTAAAAGTGGAAAATAATTTGTCAGTCTTCTTGCCTCCTGGGTCTGACCATCTAGGATGAGAGACACATTTAGCAGCAATTCCACAAACAGACTGAATAGTGCGTCTGCCTCCTAATCCAAGGCATAGAAATCAGAGAGAAAATGAGTACATCTGATTAAATTGAACAAATAAGTAGCATACTTAAAATGTCCCTGTCACCTAAAATACTAATTTAGGTTCTACTAATGAAATAAACATTGAAAATATCTGTATTAAAAAAAATGTAGCTTTAAACAGCATTTCTCTCTGTTATCTTCCCTGTCAGCCTACCTTTGCTTTTTGAGTCGGGTGGGCAGGGCTAAATAATGATTGACGTTAGTTCCTCCAATCAGATCCTTTAAACCAAGATCTAGCAGGGATCTGATTGGAGGAACTATAATGTCATTTAGCCCTGCCCACCCAACTCAGGGAAAGAAAGGTTAGGCTGACAGGGAAGATGACAGAGAGAAACACTGTATAAAGGTACATTTTTATTAATATATATATTTACAAAAACATTTATTTCATTAGTACAACCTAAATTGGTATTAGTTTTGAGGTGACAGGTGCAGTTTAATATCTTAATTTGCTCACTTATTTTTGGTAAGATGGTGCAAAGTACTTACCTCAGTCTTTATACTTGACCCAATCTAACACTGGGCAGCAATTATGTCTCTGCAGTAAATATGCAAGACAAGGCTAGGCTGAATAAATTCAAGTTTTTTTGGGGGGGTGGCAGCATTAGTGAATCCCTATGTAGCCTCTGCACAAAGTAATCCTTGTTTTGTACCTCTGGAGATGAATCCTAGATTCCACCCTATGAAAAGGGCACAGGAAAAACAAATTGTTCTCACAACCTCTGCATTCATACATTGTCATATGTAACTATCCAGTGCCAATACTTTAGTGTGCTTCATGCATTGGCAATGTAGGTCAACAGACCTGAATATGGAATCACAAAACTCGACCTTTTCCAGAATAATACTTCTGCAAAATCTAAAATGGCCTTTCTGCATATATATAACCTCACAATCCACTGTATAATATCCAGAGTAACTACAGTGACAGCAGCTAGACCGCCTCTGTATTGATTTTGGCAACATTGCCTTTAACCATTTCGAGAAGAAAAAAAAAAATCTATTTTTCCCCAGTTAGTATGGACATGACATTGCCAACTGAAAAAACTATTAGACTCCTTGGTTATGGTTTATTTTTCTACAGGACCTTCTTACTTGCCTTGGAGGGAGGTACTTGTCTTTCTTGGTTGCCTGGAGGTCCGATAGCTCAAAATACTTCATTTTAATTTAGTAAACTGGGACCAACTCCATACTAAAAGTAGTATATAAATCTGTAAACATCAGATGGCTGTGATTAATACAAGGGACACATTATTTCAAAAGGTAGAATCTCAAAAATATTGTTTGTAGAATGCACTCCTAAGTTCGAGACTAAAACAAATAAAATTACAAAGGTAACACAAAGAAAATGTTTATTACAAGTAAAATGTCACCAATTTAGAGTAAAAATTCTATTTATTTCGTAAATTCACAGACAGTCTTTTATAAGAACATGATAATACAAGCCCGTGATACATTTGTGGTTTGATATAAATTTGGTATTTTTTTTTTTTCATTTTTTTTTTAACTTTCTCTGTTTAGTGATGCTCTGCAGGATATTTTCTTCTAAGCTTGCAATGTAAAAACAAGTTTCCCATTTTTGACATCAGTCGGATAACCGAAATACACTGTACACAAGGTTTAAGGCTAAGGTCCTTATTTTAGGAGACCAGGAAATCTGTTCATCCCTTTTTGCAAATGCGTTCGAGAAATCTGCTTTTAGTTTCTCTAAAAATATACTGCTTTATAAAGTAGACATCACCCATAGAGTACTATACAAGACCTTGTAAAAACACAAAAAAAAATTTACCAACATCCCAAAGTAAACTTAATAGAATATTGTATCTTTCTCACACCCTGTTTACGTTCAAACCTGTCTTAACAGAATTTAGATCACATCATTTGAAGTTTTTATACAGCATATGTCATAATACAGATTTGATATTAACACTGCCACATTTTAGAACTTTTCCCTCTTCAAACTTTGCATCCAAACCAATCATTCACAATTCTGGATGTTTGTTTTAATAAAGGAACAGTTACTATTAGAGGTTTTTCCCTCCTCTCACGTTCCGGTAAGACTGCATAATATTCCATAAAAGAACATTGGGAGGTGGGATATTAAAAGTTTTATATGATTTAGGTTTGAATATTCAACCAGTTTTTGTTTTTTTTCACCTAATCTAGAATAGTTCATGGAAGGAGTTTAGGTTACCACGGATACACGTTAGGAATTGTGATTTACTGTTTTTATAATTCTTTTAAATATTTGTTTCAGCTACAAACAAATGAACACATATGCAGGAAAGAGATTTTTTAGAGCATTCCTCTAATCCAAAAAGTAACCATTTCTACATTTTTTTTCTACATGCAATTAAGAGATTTTTTTTTGTTTTTTTTTTTCCATCATTTTGACCTAATTTTTTTTTAAGATCCATATCAACTGCACTACTTAAATAGTTCATTTTAACAGATTGTTTCTGAAATACTTGTGTTTCATTTTTGCCCAGGTCATAATCTTGTTATAAAATTAAAGTGAATAAGGAGACAAAACATTGTACTGAGGTATTAGAGAAAAAAAAAGTGGTTTCTCAGTGTAGAACAGAATATCATTGCAACATAAAAATTTGAAATACACAATTCTGGTCTGGAATATATTTGTTTTAAACTAAATTGCAAGCTTTAAGCCCTAATATCTAGGACACACAGAGGTCGCACATAATATCTGTTTTGGGTATCCTATAAATAAAATACATCATGCCAGTTATATTATGGATTGTTCCAGTGTGATAAAAGGTTCATACCTTCTATATTTTCTTACAATATAGTATGCTAATAGCATTTTCTGTGCACAACACAACAATGTATACTCACCAACACATCTCTCTTATAGACCCATACAATCGGAGTAGCCATATTGAATGCTTCCACCGAGTCTCTATAGATATTAAAATGGCAAATATATTTTGACCGCTTGATGATTTGGAGTTATCAAAATAATTAATCTGGATGACATCCTGTGAATATATCCCTTAAGTACACAATACGTCTTAAATATTTAAGTCATTTTAAAATCAGTCTAATTTGTTCTGTGAAATTTAAACTTAAGGTTATCTTATTGTACTTTGTTTTTCACTCCGATAACTAAATCCATCAGTCTAATCCCCAACAGTAGTAAGAACCAAACAAGCCAAATCATTAACGGGAAATTGTTTACATAGGTTTAGTAATTTATAGCAGCCAACCAGCAGTTTGCATTCACAGGTATATGGGAGGTAAAATTATAAAAGCCAGCATCTGATTTGTTGCTATAGATTACTTACACAATTGTAAAGATTGTGAAAAGATTGTAAAGATTTTGGTGAAAAAAAAAAATCCCCTAGTAGATGGGAATGTAGGTTTCCAGTCAAACACCTATATTTCTTGCAGCAAGACTAATGTGATTCCCTATGTGAACAAAAGCACGAGTATGAAATAAACCACAAAACAAGGAACCACAAAGATATAGTGAATGTTAATCGATTATGGCCACAGGCAGTTGTGTCCAAATCACCACTGAAGCAAGAAAGAACCCAATAGTAAAAAGCAAGAATTTTGAGACCGCTAAAAGTGTATAATTGGGTACTTTGTTTCTCTTCCCTAAATGCATTCACTGCTTGCTTTTCAGCTCTATATGGAAGTATCTACAATGTAAAATGAAAATTTATGGACCATACCACAATTGTGCATAGATGGGATAGGGGTTAGGCTTTCTGGATGGTACTGTGCAACTGTATAGAAGATATTTAAAGAAAAACAATTGGCTTTGGAGAGGGATAAACCCTTTACTTTTAATATTGGCTGATGGGAATTCTTTAGGAGTGCTATCCAGGTATTAGTTGAATAAGATCATGGCGACGGTGGGGGATTGTTTTAAGATTTGGATCTTGTCTTTTTTTTTTTTTTTTTTTAACCAAGTTCCTTAGATATATTTGACATCACGTGGAAACAGAGTTAGGATAAAATACACAACAATGTAATACAACACCCCTTTAACCTTGAAAATATAGAACTGTTAAAAATGACTTAAACATGAAACTGAGAGAAAAGTGAATACTTTGCAGACTTCACAACAGCATGGATAAAAGGATCCATATCATATGGCCAAGTCAGCATCTCCATTAAAGGGCCACTAACACAAGAACAAATTGCCCTGGCAGTTACTCCTAGACAGTACTGGAAAGAAACCGGAGGTGGTTATTAGTTTCCGTGCTCTTGGTTGCAGTCTTGTTTTATCTATGTAAATGAACGGTTAACATTTCTAAATTTACCTATAAAGTGTGTCAATCAATGGTTCTTCGATTGCGTCCACATTCAATGAAGGTGGTCTTATCACATGACATAATAAATTGTGGATGTTTACAGGGTCAAAGCTTTATACTTAACATAACCATCATTTCCCCACATAAAGTTATTTGCAAAAGTTCCACTTCTCATGCCACACAAGGTCATTATTTTAGCTCTAATAAGGGGAATGTGTTCCTGCAGAGCATCACTTTTCCACCCAAAAATACTGCAGAGTATCAATCCCTGTCACCTTTCAGTTCCTCACACCGGGCCTGTAGCCACACACTTTTCTACTCTTTCCAGAGAAAATCACCACCGCACCCGACTCACAGAGGTCACCTTGCTCCAGTAAAGGAGGGAAGTTAGGGCGAAGGGGACAGAACGGATTTTCTTCAAACATAAAAAAAAAACAAAACAAAAAAAAAGAAAAGTGCAACCAAAGTAAAATAAAATGAAAATATAATAAAAAAAAGAAACTTTATTGCATGAAATCAGTTACAACACAGACTTCTGTGCCTGTTACTTAGGGAAAGGTGGGAAGAGAGAGACAGGCCACTATCTATAAAAAGGAGGTGGGAGTAAAGGATGGACAAGGTTTATGGCACATAAAAGGATTTGTTTTCATTTTTTGTTTTTTTTCTCTTTAACAGTTCAAATTATATATATATTTATATATAAAATAAAAAAAAAGGGGGAAAAATAAAAACAGAAGTCGATAAAATTTCAGAGACAGGAGGGAACAAGGACTGTTAGGAGGAAAGTTTTGTTTGTATCAAATTCAGGGATTCTGCACCCAAAATCATGACAGTTAAAGAACACCCCCCTCCCCTCCCCCCCCAAAAAAACACACACACAGTCTGCACTACAAATATGGGTAGCACAGCTGCTCACATTACTGCAGCTCAGACAAACAAGGGGTTCGGGGAGCCTGCAGATCATTGAGTTGTGTGTGTGCAGAAAATTGCACTAAATTAGGCTGCAGTGCAGTAGACTGTCACTGGGACTGGACACTGTGGCTGTACACAGACTGGACATCAACATGATTAACTTATTCTATTGAGAATGTCTCGGCAGTCCGTTTGTAATAGCTGTTTGGAGTCAATGAATGTACAGCACAGTCTCCTCAGGTACAATGAGAAGATACGCACAAACGTCCAACAGAGAATGCTCTCAATCCGCTCTTAATAGAAACATTGCCCCTGCACAGAGTGTGAGAAGTCAGGCAGCGTAATGAGCATTTCTGCTAAGCAACACATAGCTGGAACAAAACGTAATCATCAAGGCATGTACGTCTTGTATGAGGTGACATGTAAATAACTGGGTGTGTACAAGTGTACTGAATAAATACTCAGAGTTGTAGAAAATCAACCCCCCCCCCCCCAATGACAGAATGTAGTGTGTGAACAATGTGGATTCAGGTGCAGGTAACTGATGTGTGAGCCAGACTATATGTATACCCATACACTGTGTATATCTTCCTTTACAGGCATTTATGTGTCTGTAGATTACTTGCGTTTTGCATAGTAGTTTGGGTTAAAAGAAAAATAAAAAAATGCCATGTACACACACAGGTAGAACAGTTCAACAACATACAAGATACATATAAAAACAAACATTAAGTGCGAGCACTGAGATGTTATCAAAATAGAAATAAGCAGGGTTTATAAGAGTGCAGGGAGCAACAGGCAGGAGACGGCATGTATACATTCATTTCAAACTTGTCTCGGCACACAGCAGGTTGTGCAGATGCTACTGGTAAGAGCAGTGTATGGATAAAGAGTACCAGCACACACGACAGCAGCGCTGAGCAAATACAGCCCAAACTACCTTTCATGCGCCTCGCTCAGCACAAACACTTCAAAGATCTATGCATGATGAGAACAGCTCATCTGTTAATGTGTGCATCAGGCACACTTCTAATCTTATTGTGTGCATGGTTTAACAAGTGCATTAATACAAGTCTTCTCCATAATAGAAACACTTGTATGCTGCACAACATCAGCATTACATGAATATATGGTCTGTCAACTCACTGCTTTGCAGGCCTGAACTCTCCATACACTGCGCTATGTCTAATAACCAATACGAATAATGGCTGAAATAGATCAGTGCATCAAGGCAGTTAATTAAAAAGCATCTTTATGAAACCACGCTACAATGCTTGCAGAACAATTTGAAAAGGTTTGCTGCAATCACTGCACTCGCCAAGCTCCTCTGATCAGTGATTATTTGCACACACTCAGGGCAAAGTTCTGCAGGCTGCAGCCCTCCCTTCTCCCCAGTCAAGCATAATTTGTCTTGCACCCAAATTTCTCTCCTCTTCCTCATTTATAGCAGATCAATCCACCATTACAGACAAGGGAGCATTGATTCACGCTGCCCAACTTGATAGTCTCTCCTCTTTGTTGCATTATAGAGAATAAGAGGAGGGGCAGAAACTACACAGCGAGTGGCGGCGGGGTAAATACTGTTCCTCTTCCATTACCACTTTTGGACACTCAGTGTCTCAACGTACAGATCAGGGATAAAAATACAGAAAGGGCGGAAAATTCAGCGTCTCTTGTGGGGCGTCGCATCGCCTGCTCCTTCAGGTGACATTTAAAAATGTGGAAAATGTGGGGAGGAGCTACAAGGAGTAAAGTGGTGAAGGAGGTGGTGGTGACGAAACTGGAGTCTTAGGAGAACAGGTTCTGTTCAAATATCTCCATCAGTTCACTTTGAAAATTCATATCTATTGAGGGGGCCATCTGTGAAAGGATAAAAGGAACAATTATTGACAGTTTTATTTAAAATTTATAAAAAAGAAAAGACATAAAAGTATAAAATACTTACCGCCTGCCTTCGCCTCCTCTCCTGTTCACGCTTTCTGGCCATTTCTCTCTGATCCATGATTGGCTGAGAGCTCTGTGCAGGGGGTGCAGCAGCAGGAAGGGTGCTTTGAACATGTTGCTGTTGCTGCTGTTGCTCTTGCCGCCTACGTGCCTCCTCGTGAGCTTTCCTGGCCTGCTCCTGAGCATCATCATCCTCTCTGGTTCTAGAACACAGACACAGGCCAAAGCTACAATCTACAAACCGCTAATAAAACAAGTATGGGCTGCTCGATTAAGTTTTCTTGAACTTCTATTACTGAAAATCAATTAACGGTAAATGTGCATCAGAAAGACTAGCATAAAAAAAAAAAAAAAGTGTCAATATGGAGGGAAGGGCGACTAAGGGAAAGGTTGGGCAGGCTTTGGAGAGAAACTGGAAATACCACAGGCATAGAATTGGTTATTAATCCTATTCTCTACTTTAGAGCCTGCCTCATGTAGACAAACACCGGCTAATTGACTCTTCTCTCCAGTCTTCCTTGTACTCACGCTGGGAGCAGATTCTTAAATGTCCCTATGGCAATCTACTAATCAGAAACGTGTAATTACCTCATTCTCTCCTGTTCTCTACGCAATCTCTCTGCTTGTTCAGCCTGAAGTTTGAGGGCCCTTTCCCGCTCCTCCTTTTCACGTGCTTGCCTCCGGAACAGTTCAAAGCTGTCACTTGTTGACTTGCCAGCAGCAGTTGGCGCCACTGCAGGCTTCTGCATTAGACCAACCCATGAACCCATGTTTTTAATTTTTAAATCCTGAAGGAGAAAAAAAAAAAAAAAAAAAGAAAACTAAATACACAGGTCCTAATTTTCTGTATCTTAAATCACTGTGGTACTGTTACCAGTGGCAACCATTCTTGTGTACCATTACTTTTATATTAAAGAAACCTCCAGTAATACAAAGAAAAGTGTAAAGGTCCCAATGAAAACTGCACTAAATGATAACAGTATCATTAATTGAACTACTTTTCTTATTCAGAGCGAAGTTCCCTTAAACATTAAAGCACAAAACTTCAGAGCTATTGTGTGTCATTTTTAAGCAATATGAACTACTTTCATTTAAGGTGCAGCAAATGTAATTAGAAAGACACGGTGACTCCCATTACTGATCTCATGCAATGCCTGGTGGTTGTTGCAGAGGAGTAAGGATCTTAGATGTAGACCAGATGCTGCTATCGTTTTAGTAGCTTACAATTAAACTAACTTGTTTAAAAATCTAGAGTTTGTTTTGCCTCTTTACTGCGCAAACTTCTGTTCGGTGCTTCTCCTTATCAGATGTATACTGCAGAAGCAGCTAAGGATTTAAAAACAACGGTGTGCAATAAAGAGGATAAAGCTAATCATTTTCAAAATGACATTTTACAAAAAAAGATAACCGTACAGGAAAGAAAACTATAAAAAGCAAAATAAGGGCATGTACTATACTTAGCCTTGCCTAGAAAGTAAAGATGCCGCATCACTGACAGAAGTGATATGTAAAAAACCCAAGAAAGGTGTGACGTTCTACCAGACATGAATTCGCCAAACTTAACCACCCAGGCTTTGTAGCTAACCAAATAATAAACATTGAGGGGGGGAATCCACCATAGTGCAAAGTGAGGTCCGGATCCTTCGCCTCACTTTGCACAGACTGTTATGCGCTCTCTGATGTCCTGCACGTGGACATCAGCGAATGCATTAAAGGGATTCCAGTCTCAGTGAGATCACTCGAGTCGCTTCGTCGAGACTGGAATCCCTTTAAAGCGTTCGCTGATGTCCACGTGCAGAACATCAGCGAGCGCATAACAGTCTGTGCGAAGTGAGGCAAAGGATCCGCACCTCACTTCGCACTATGGTGAATTACCCCCTGAATCTGCATTATTGACATTGGGTGAAATTTACTGAAGTTGAAAACTATTTTATCAACTTTTTTGCTGGTTTTTCAGGCAAAAACATCATTTTTGATGTTTTTGCCTGATTTTCAGGGAAGAGAGGCTGAAAAATGCTTTAAAAATACATTTTTAACTTTAGTAAATTTCACTCATTGAGTGCTGAATTTTATATCTAGCTAAAGCCCACCCAATACAGGTTCAGGAACATAAAACCTGCCTTTTTAGGAGCCACAAGCGTCTTTGATTCTTGCTTCTGCTTCTCTTTTTCTGGAACCCCTTGGGGTTGGACACTCTGATCAGCTGGCCGTATTGGACGGCCACTGTCCACTGGCTTCAAATCTGGCCCTGAGTACAAGAAGATGAACATAAGCGGAAGGGGAAAGTGACACTTTATATGAACAATGTTCACTAGTTATAATAAAGGAAAGAAAGTGTTGCAAGAATTTAAGAAAAGACAGTTATACTTTCTTTTACAACAGGTAATAAATAGGCAAGAGAAGGGAAAATATGAAACTGACGTGATTGGATGTGACCAGGTCCCTTAAGGACCTCTGGAAGTTTCTGGGGTTCGGCCCGCAATCCTGGAGAGAAGCCCTCAGGGCGCAGAGAGGGCGAATGCCGCTTTTCCTCCTTCACAACCAGTGGCTGAGGCTGCAACACCGATGCTCCTCTCATCTCCTGAAGAATAGAGGCGAGGTAAGCAAGGACAGGGCTGAGCAAGCTCAAGGAAATGGAATGGGCCAAGTAGGGAAAGAAATCTGAGACCTTAGTAAGAGCAAAGGAAGGGAGGCAATATGTCTAGGTGACACTAATGAACAAATTCAGTCTTAAGAGGAAGAGTGTATAGCAGGGGCTAAAAGATAAAACTAGGGAAAAAAAGCAAGAACCAACAGCCCATGAAATAAATAGAAACGCTAAGCCTCTTGGGTATTTTACCTGCTTTTTAGGTTGCACAGCCTGGGGAGAAGATGGGTGAGCCAGACCTGGAAATGAAGGAACCTGAGGCGAATGCAGAAGTAGAGGGGAAGGAGCATCACGCATATGCCCTAAAGAGAAATCAGACACATTGACAATTTGTTTTACATTTTTTAACAATTTATAAAACACATGGGATGTCCCTTTATATAATTCTAGAAAGTGAAAACTGGCTGTACCACTTTAATAAATCATAAAGAGGGAGATTATACTAGAAAAATTTGAGCATTCTATAGTAATATATTTTATTTTTTAGACTTTAAAGTGTTTGGTGACCAGAATGTCCCTTTTATTGGGGACACATTCAAAAACACCAAAAAAGTTACAGGAAAGCAATGATTGAATGGGTGAACTGTTCAGTCTACACCGTTGTTTGTATTTCTACACCGCAGTTTGTATTTCTACACCGCAGTTTGTATTTCTACACCGCAGTTTGTATTTCTACACCGCAGTTTGTATTTCTACACCGCAGTTTGTATTTCTACACAGCTATTTTTGCTACATGCAACTTGATTGCTATAAAGTGAGTTATGTGCTTATCTGTTAAATCTCTCTCTCCTAACGTAGGATAACTCAAGAACCCTGTGGTATATAGTGCCTCCCCTCCTGAAGGTAGGACATGACAAGAATCAAAGCTGAGGATCCAAGTCCCATTTTATACCTGTCTCTTTTGCTTTTAACTACTTCTGTGGAAAAGGTTAAAGAACAAAACTTTTAAAACACTGTCACATAAAATAAACTACAGTATTTTCCGGACTATAAGGCGCACTTAAAATGCTGAGAATTTCTCAGAAATAGAAAGTGTGCCTTATAGTCCGGTGCGCCTTATATATGAACCCGATGTAAGTTGAATAAAATTTGACTTACGGTCTGAGCTATGGTTTATTTACTGGTAATGTGCTGCGCCTTATAGTCCGGTGCGCCTTATATATGAACCAAGATTGCTTAAAAGGTGCTCATAGAAAGTGCGCCTTATAGTCCGGAAAATACTGTACTAAAAAAACAGATACAACTAAAAAGAGGTTAACTGTAAGTGTTGGAAAGCCTGGAATCCCATTCAAAATTAGACATAGATCTATTATTAGTGCCTTTGGTGCCTCCCTGATGGCTATGGAATTATTAGACTGGATTCGAACTGCTTGATGGCACAGAAGGCCTAAAATACACTGGTTGAACCTGCAGAAGATTAATAGGTAGAGCTGCCTTAAAAAGATACCAGGAGCCAACTGGACAGCCTGTCACCAGGAGAAGCTACTTGCCAGGCTGAAACAGATTCCTTGTTCTGACAAGGATTGACCCGAGTGTGATTCAGAAGTCTAGATGATGTTTGCCCTACTTTTGAAGTATCCCTCTGATGAAACTGGTTATATGGAAGTGCTGCCATCAAAGAGACCTCTGAGACCTTGAACTTGCATGTAGTTCTGAACCAACGGGCAAGGTAACTGCCAGAGGAAATGGGTCATGATGGGAGTTAAATTCTGGCTTTGGAGTAGAAAATCCACCCAAGTAGAATTCAAGAACCATAACTGACCTCCCACTGCTAATACTAGGCAAAGCTAATCCTGACCAGTCATGTCTCCTGGTCCTTTAACGTGAGATGCAAACCAGAAAGCATTTAACATTTGATCTGTCTTGCCTATTATCTAAGATGGACAGGAAGAAGAGGATTACCAACAGGCATGAACGGTTGATGAATGAGAAAACCTAGGAGGCCTTGCATTCCCAAAGGCTTTTGCATTAAAATGCAGAAGAAGAAACATATTTCACACTCAAATTCAGACAGACCCTATTACTTTCCTGTTAGGCATCAAAATATTTACTCTTAAATCTAAAGATGAACATAAACTGGCTTCTCATATACTAATGGCAGCAAAAACACTCCTAGCAAGTTATTGGAAAAAGCACACTTACCAGATATATCTTTACTTATTCCTAAAGTCAACTGGATCCGTACTATGGAATTAATCAAAGCAAAATTACACGAACAAAGTTACAATGCAGAACTATTGTGGCTTCCTTGGAACCGCTACTTAGAAACCCATCAAAATCTTACAAATACTTACATAACACAGACAACATGATAAAAATGTCTATTTCTCTCCTCTAAACCTATCTCCCCAGATTTCTAACTATATAGATCTGTTTAGATGACAACTGCACCCTCCTTCCAGGTCTTCTAACAGAAAATGTTCTTTTCATTAATCTAGCAAATCATGCTATTTCATAAGCCGAAAAAATATACCCAAATCAAACCTATATACTAAACATAAACCTATATGCAATAAACGCAAATTTTGTACAAAATTGATATTTTTTATTATATAAATATATTGCAATAAGCTGTTAATAATTGTGATTTAATGCTTGAACTTATTGTAAAGTTGCATCAATAAAAAGTTTAAATAAAAAAATAAATCACCTCAGAAAAAAAAAAGCAGAAGAAGAGTACTTTGTCCACCCACTGCCCTAAGATAACTTTGTCCAACTGATCACTAAAGAGACAAGATTCCATTAACATAGTAACAGTTTATAAAGATGAAAAAAGACACAAGTTCATCTAGTTCAGTCTATTTTCCTGCGATGTTGATCCAGATGAAGGCAAAAAACCCATTAGGCAAGAACCAATTGTCCTCCAATCATGGAAAATTCCTTCCAGTCTCCAAATATGGCAGAGTAATTCCCTGGAATCAACCATGACAACTTCTTCAGGCAGAGAGTTCCATAGCCTCACTGCACTTACAGAAAAGAGCCCCCTTCTATGCTGGTGCAGAAACTTTCTTTCCTCTACACAAAGAGGAAGCTCCCTTGTTATACTTATAATTCTTGGCGTAAATAGATTCTGGGAGACATCTCTCTCCTCTATATCCCTTTTGAGGAACTGCATTGATCCTTTTTGCTTTGGCAGCTGCTGCTTGAAAGTGGTTGCTAATTAAGTTTATTTTGACTAAAAATCCTAAATCCTATTCCATGTCTGTTTTGCCCAGTGTTTTCCCATTTAGAAAATAATCTAGACATGCATTTTCCCTTACCATATGCCTAACCTTACTTTTCTCAGTGTTAAACCTCATTTGCTACTTTTCTGCCTAAGCCTGCAATGTATCTATATCCATCTGTAATAAAGTACTATCCTCCTTTGTACTAACTATGCAATCCCTCAACAAGGTCATTTATAAATGTATTGAGAAAAGGGCCCAAAACTGACCCCTTGAGTAGGTCTAAGGGTGCCCCCTTCATCTGTCTTGTTGGTTCCTGCACCGAGAAAGATAATTATCTTTAGCAATTGACAAAAACCTGTTTCCTTTATGAGATCTACAGATTTCAGTTGCCCAATTTATATCTGGCTAGTTGTAGTCCCCCATTATTATTACTACACCATTGTGCTTTGCTGCATCATTTATTTGTAATATTAAATCTTCTATGGATTCTATAAGATTTGTCGACTAACAGCAAACCCCAATCAGTATTTTTTTTTACTGATTTTCCCTCTATGCAATTCTACCCATATAGATTCCACATTTTCATTGTTCTCATATATGTTTGTTTAATACAGGCTTTGGGCAAGACTTAACATAAAGGCAAACTTATCCCCCTTTTCAGTATTTACAGTCCCTTCTGAACAATGTGTATTCATCTAGATTAACTGCCCAGTCATAGCTATCATTAAGCCATGTTTCTGTTATTCCCACTGTATCACTAGTTAAATATCAATAATTCTATTTCATCCATTTTATTTGTTAGGCTTCTAGCATTTGTCATACAATTTAGTAGCTTTTGCTTGTTTTTAATTTTAACCCTAACCTTATTTCATGAATTATTCCCTGTTCCCTATCTACACTACATCACCATCTACATTTGTAATCCCCCCCCACCCATCCCTAGTTTAAACATTTGTGACTATGATCGATGGGTCCTCAGCAGCCCCTCCATATAAACTATCAATCCCATCCGCAATGTTTAAACTTGAGCGCCAGGAAGGCAACACACTGTTGGACAATCCCAGTTTTTGTGACAGACTGTCCTATCTGTCCCACTAATAACTGAATCACCCACTACCAGCACCTGTTTTGCCTGTGCCGATCACACCTGGACATCCCCCTTTCTTGACAACTTTGCAATCTGTTGGGGCATGCCAGATCAGAACTAGCCTCCCTTATACTTTTCCCACTGCCCCTCCTTCTGTTACCCAGCTAACTGCCTCAGTATCCTGGCCCTCTATGCTTCCAACTCCACTCCCATCTTCCCCAGCAAGCAACTGCTCAGTGAACAGCAAACTCTTTTCCAGGTTATCAATGGTTCTCAGGGTTTCAAACTGCAGATTTAGATTCAGTATCTGTGCTTCCAAATAAGCAAAGTGCGCACATTTCGCATAACAGTATGCACCCTTAAATGGCTGTACAAGAAGTGCATACATTGCACAAGCAGTACACTGGACAGCATTGTTAAGCATGGAGCACATTATAAAGGGGTAATTCGCAGGTAGTTTCAAGCAAGGAAGACAAATTATAAGTGCAGAAAGAAACTTCAACAATTAAATGCAACTGAATAAGCAATATGAACACCTCCCTTCTAAAGTCACTGGGTGTAAAGCCACTGGGTGTAAAGTCACGCATTTAAGAAAAAACACACTTGCAAGGTAATGTCTAAGAAAGCACTATTAAGAATGCCCTAAACCAGAGAGTCTGACCCAGCTTTAATGGCTTTGCTAACTGAAGTTGAAAATGACTGGTTAAAGAGCAATCCTTGAAATGCCTACGACTACCCAGCTCAACTCATCCACATTTTTAGCTTTATCAGAGTAAATAGTATCAACATCATTCTCAGAAACAGACCAACCCAGTCTTCAAATCTGCTTAATCCACTTCTTCTCCAGGAGTAGGTTAAAACATGTAACTGGTCCTCCATGCTTTTACAGACCTTTGTGTGTTTCACAGCAGATATATAAAAGCACAAAGATATTGTCCTTTTATATATTTTCCAAAATTGTATACATGGATAAAGCTAAATAAGGAAAGCCCTTGAAGAATGGACAAGAATAAGTAAACAACACAGCCCGCGGCAGGCATTCTAGGGTCAAACTGTGGATGCTTTTGTGTGTCAGTTTAAACCATCAAGACGGTATAATAAATCATTTCAATAAAAGTGCCTCAACTCTGGCTAACCATCTTTCTTTGCAGGAAATGAAGAGCAAGATTCAGGCTGAAATAAAACTACCTCTTTCCTATAAATAAATGCATACATGGGAGGAGACACCAGTGGTAACCACTGACCAAAGTAATCCTTGCTTTGAAGTTTTCCTTAGGTCTTGTACTAGAGTCAGAGGTATAGGGAGAGTAGGCAGATCCACAGCTTTGATCCTTGCAGTGCCCTAACCTCCAGTGAGGTAAAAGGTACTTGTGTCCTCTGCAATATTTAAGAAAACCCAATAGTGTGCCCTTTAATTAGCACCATCCAGGGAGCTGAACTGTATTGTTTTCTGTCTGTTTTCTCTTTACAGACAAGAGCCATGTTTGTTAAAAAAAACCTCACCAACTCTCACAGCTGTCTATGGTGCTTTATACCACTTTTAGAAACTGTGCCCAAAAATGCAATTTTTGAAGTTAAATATCATATTATATAGATGCTAATCAGAATTTCTGGAAGCACGGTTTGAATATATAGTAATTGTCCTTTAAGTTTCCTATGGAACTTGAGATAAGGCAACCAGCAGAGAGAAAGACATGCAATACTAATCAGGAATTCAACTTCAAAGAAGCCATTTTAAGTAGTACTACATAGAAATAATTGCCATGCCAGAACAAATAGCATATATTTCTTTTTTGGTATCAACAGGGGTTCAGTATAGTATTTATTTGGAAATATACTGCACTGACCTTTGGTCAAAATTTGGTGCCTCTTTATTTAAATCATTTTACACTTACAGCCATTCTAGTTAATTTTCCTAAACCACCTTCTTTATAAAAATGCCCCATACATCTGCTTACCGCCAGGATACGTCTCTGGCTTTTGCTGCTGCTGCCGTGGTGATGGATGATGATGCTGGATCACTTGTTGTTGTTTGGCCTGTTGATGTTGGACATGCTGATGTGAAGAAACTAGATTGCCTTGCAGTGCTGGATGTTGCTGTTGGGGTGGTAGTACCTGACCAGCTGACTGAGGCTGAGTGACTGCAGGGGAAGACTGCAATTGATGTATGTGAGAAGCAGAAGTTGGAGGTGCAGTATTAGCAGTGGAGGATGCAGTAGGATAATTTAAAGGTTGCAAGTGCCGCAAGGACTGAGGGGGAGCAGGGAGTGGTGTTTGGGATTGCACCTTGACTGAGGGAAGTAAAGGATGGAGAGGAGACTGAGTGGAAGGTTGCTGTGACTTCTGTAGCTGCTGCAAGTAGGGAGGGAGACCTGTATGAGGGGAGGAAGGTTCATCATCCTCCAGAAGTGCATGAGGAGGCTGTGAATGATGATGATGGGCATGGGAATGGGCAGGAGGCTGGTGATGGGGTTGGGGAGGAGGAGGGGGAGGAGGAGAAGCAGAGGGAGGTCGAACAGGCTTTGGAGGGAGGGCAGCAGCACGATTAGATGGCCGTGAAGGTTGCTGGGGCATGGCATTATGTAAAGCTGAAGAAAAAAAAAATGACAACAGTTGGTTAAATAAATTTGAATTGTTGCATCACCAACATCACTGACAATAAGACACTTGAGAGCAGATATGCCAACTCCAGTGACTGTGCAGTCTATGCTTCTTGCACAGTTTGATATGCCATTCATAGCTTATTTAATATGATGTATTTGCTTTAGTAAAACATATTGCGAAGGCAGCCTTATTTCTTCATCTACACATAAGAAGGCTCTCTGCACACTATCACTTTCTGCCTGAAATGTTTATACAGGTTATTTGGTGTTGCAATGCAAGTGAAGGCATTTCTATGCATTATATGGCATACAGTAGGGCAGAAAATACATTATGTAACATTAGCTTAAATGAGAAATTCCATCGTTTGTTCAGGCAGTCTTCTTGCTTAACCCTAGCGCTCTACACAGTAACTCCGCAACAATGTATGCAACTCCATGTACTGTAAAAGCTTACCTGGAGGACTGACCAGGGCATGTTGGTTGAGGTGTGGGGGAGAGCAGCGTTCCACTTGCGCAGCAAGGTGGGGAGGCAGATCAGGTGGAGGAAGTTGCATGACTGAATCAAAAACATTCCCAGAGTGGAGAGAGTGGTGAAGAGCAGGATGAGAGGAATCCAGGCCAGAAGGTGGAGGGTAAGATGTTGGGAGAGGAGGAGAAGGAGGTTTCAAGACAGGAGGTGGAGGTGCAAGAGGCTGCTGCTGCATAGGGTGGTGATGCTATGAAAACATGGCAAAAGAAGAAAAAAAAAGGAATAAGAATAAATTATAAATTGAAAAGTAGTAAGAGGAAACAAAGGGTAAAAAATGTGGAGAAAAGAAAGACTGATGAAAGTGAAAATATAACAATCACATTAGAGAAAAAGCTAAATAAAGCTCTAGGGCAGCAACTGTGTATTCCCTATGGATGCAATTCTTTATAAATGTTTAAACCGAAGAAAGACAAAAATATCTCAGTGTCAGGTCAAATAAGCAATCTGAAAGTCAGTCTGCTGTAAAAGTTACATTTATGTGAGCTAATAATGGATAATGGTTAGAGAGGCTTGGCTTTTCCAACAAGAACAATTTTGTCTGCTTTTTTCACCAACTTACAATAACCTGGGAGATGCATCTTTGAAATCCATAACTGTTGAAGTCCAATTTGCAAAACCCCCTTTCCCCAGTTTAGAAATGTAAGAAAATTTAAGCAAAAATTGAAACAGGGAAGAACTAATTTAGTGAAGATTCTGCCCATGTTACCTTTCTAGATTCTCTTCCCGAGTGCCCCTTCTTCTTTTGATTTGGAGCAGTTTCTGCAAGGAAAGAAATGAAACAATGCATCAGTTACATTTCAGCAACACAGTTTTAAGGATCTTCTGATGGTTAACAGGAATTCAATGTAATCATTTCCCTTGCATAACATAGGATTACTAAAAACTGCAGATCTGACAAACTGATAGTTTACCATATTCATGAGAACTTGCCTACTGGATGGCACACTTTAACTGTAGTTGATAAAAATTGTAGTTTATGAAGAAAACGTTGAAGTACTTATAACACAAAGTTACATTTGCCTTTTTAAAATACCATGCAGCTTTTAACGCACTGTTATGTAGCTGAATTTTCTGTGCAAGTTATGACGCATATAATTTATTCTTGGAATCCTGACCTGGGTCGGACTCATCACTGTCAGATGTGCTGGATTCACTTGAGCTCTCAGATTCAGAAGAGGAAAAACCTTTCATTTTACCGGAACCAGAAGTGGGAGCTTCTATTTTGTCTACCCAGAAGAGAAAAAATAAACAGAACTGGTAAGCGACTAGCTTTAAATGAATTAGAAAATAATGCTTTGTCACCCAGCCCAGAGAGTTTAAGATTTTTACAAAATACGAGTCTAGCATACATTTTTTTATCCTCACCTTGTGGTTTTCGCTTTTTTCGCAAACAGGAGGTAACATATCTCTCCAGCTCTCGCAACGTGGATGGTTTGAGTGTCTCAAAGTCTATCTCAATCTCATCTGGATTGGAGTTCTTAAGCGAAGGCTCCCGGGACTGGATGATGTGCACTACACGACCCAGCTTCTCCCCTGGAAGCTTATTGATGTCCAAGCTTAACTGACGTTTTTCCTCATATGACATGGGCCGACATCGTTGTGGTTCCTCTTCAGAAGACTCACAGGGTGCTGGGAGAGGCGCTGGCCTGGGAGGCCGGGAAACAGGCGGAGGTACTTCCTTTTTAATACTGAAAAAATTGTGAAAAGAAGTAGGTTAAAGATAGGATATAACCATTCTACTGTCCAGACACTGTACTTTGGCATCCCATGCCCAACAAGTAAGACCAAGTTTCTTCTAGCAGCAGGTTGAGGAAGCTATTAATGAGAAACAGGAAAGCTGCTAGTCCTTATCCTATGCTATCACTGGCAATAGGGACAGAACTCATGCGACCACCACTGACCTTGGAGTTGTCACAGGTCCTTGAGCAGTTTTTTTAGGTTTCTTTGCTGGGGGCTCACGAATTCTGCTTTTACGGGGCTCCTCCAACTCTTCCTTTCGTTTGTGCTTTTCCTTTCGTTTTTCACGCTCCTTCTTCTTTGGTTTGTTCGGCTGTGGCTGAGACAAAGCTGCTAACTGTTCATGTACAGCTTTCAACTGTAATAAAAATAAAAAGCCTAGCTTATTATACAAATGCAATCCAACAACCAGCACATTTGCTGCTCCACATTCCTGTCTGTCTAAAGCTGATAAGGAAATAGATATACGAGTCATCTCATCTGTAAAGGTTCCTAGAGTAACACCTTAAAGTCTCTCACCTGTTCTTGAAGTTCTGCCAGTCTTTGTGCCCGTTCCTCCTCACTATCTGAGCTGCTCTCACTGTCAGATGAACTGTCACTGCTGCTGTCACTAGAGGTTGGTGGGGGAATTTTAATGGATGGGGCAGGTGGTCCTGGAACAGGAGAGAGTGCAGGAGCTGGTGCCTCCTCAGGCTCATCGGGCATCTTAGCAAAGCGCATTTCAAACACATCCTTAGAATAAATGAAATACAGGAATAGAAATGAGCTTCATACTCTCATTGAATGTTCTGATTTTTTTCAAAAATTCTTATTCATAATCTAAAATTCAGACATCAGATATTGGTACTGCCACTGTTATACTCATATGTACTTGTAACCTCAAACAGCATCAGGGACTTGGACTCTTGTTTAAACACTCTGATACAATGGATTAGTCACATAGCCCTGCTGTTCACACTGTGTGTTTATTTTCATATATTCATATAGTGAGGCAAGAGACTCCTACATGTCAATGTCCCTTGGGGTGATTTGTATTTTATTATAACATTTCTAAGCCACCAAGAGAAAAGTCTATACCAATTTAACATGTTACATCTAGTCATCTTTCCTTAGTCAGGTTTAAGCACCTCAAAGGATGTTCTTCAATTTTTTTTTATTTTTTTTTAAAACTAGAATTTGATTTAGGTGCCACTGAGAACTGCAGCTTTTAAAAAATGCCAACACACTCAGCTAAAAGCAAATTTAGACTTGGCATAACTGGAATATCATTGCAGATCTCCATTAAGTTACAGGACTTATAACAAACACAGTGCAATACATCAGTGTTTCCCAAATGCCGGGTCGCGACCCGGTACCGGGCCACCAAAATGAAATGCCGGGTCACGAGCGCCGCTCATGAATATTCATGAGTGGTGCCGTGCGCGAAGGTAAGGGACTTCGCGCATGTGCACGGCACCGCTCATGAATATTCATGAGCGGCGCTCTTGTGACCCGGTTATTTTTGTGCTTATCCTTCGTGCCGGGTCACGAAGGATAAGCACAAAAATAACCGGGCCACAAAAAAAACAACTTTGGGAAACACTGCACTACATGACTAATACAAGACTAGTGAACTACAGTATCCTTAACTGTATGCCAAAAGAAGCAAGTTCAATCATTATCTAGAAACAGCTTTACAATGCAAATTTCTCACCTTAAACAAGTGATCTGGAAGTAAACACAATTCTTCTGACATACTAACCCCCCCCCCCCCCCCCCCCCCCCAAGAAGCTGTATATTACCTCTGACCTTTGTCCCAGGGTCCTTACTTGATCACACTTTACCAAACTAAATCATTTGCCTCTTTACATTTTGCACACAGCAACTAAGCAATCCTACACCACATACCACCAGTAATTCTTTTCCCAAAGACATTGCTAATTCCTCTCCTCTGTTACCTCTCTCAGTGGCTTATATCAGACCCACCCATCAAAAGAAAAGCAGATGCTCAGTCCTACTTTATTTTAGTCTCCATGAAAGTTGTACATTCCCTCTGACTGTTGCCCCCAGGTAGCAAGCTGATCATTCTCACACATCAATACATACGCCCACTTACTTTTTGCTGTGGCCCAAAGCAACTGACCATTTGTATATTACATAAATCCAACAATTTAATTTTCCAGCTAAATGCACTGCACATGCCTCTTCTCTCTCACCAGCTGTCAATCTCAGGACCACCCAATAAACCCAAATCAGGTGCTTATTCCTCCTTCTTGTCCTCACTCTGAAAACTGAACCAACAGTCCTTGACTTTGTCTGTAACAAAGTAGCTGCTTGCCTCTCCATTAAAAAAAAAAAATGCAAAAGTGCATTGGCCTTCCTCCTCCATCAAAGGCAGATGCTTCTTGCACATTTTTCAGGGTGTTTCTTGATTTTGTGCTGTAGCAAATCATGTCAGATACTCCTGGATACTAACCCGTAAAGCAAGTGTACTGAATGCCAGACTACAAGACTAGTGTGCCTCAACTGTTCCTGACAAAGAAAGCAGCATCCAGCCACACTTTAGTGTGGGATTATCGCATTAAAGGGATGTGTAGTTGGATAATCATACACAATATTTTGTGTTGTCATCATTTCTCCCTTCGTCAGATAGGAAAAATTAAGCACAACACCAGCTTAAAACACTGCTCACCTTTACACATATCTTAAATTGTGTAATAACATTCAAACCACCACATTCATAACACCCCTCAAGCAAAACTAACATTTTCCCTTTAACATTCGAGTCACATGTTTATATACAACCTCTCCCTACACCTAACAAGCTGTACATTCACTATCTCTCTGAATCAAAAACAATCACTCATCCTTTAAACAAAGGCAACGCTTCCATTAGTTCCAGTCAACAGATGACCCAACAACGAAAAACTTCTCTACTGAAACATTCCCTATGTGCTCCTGTTCCGTTTATTCTTTCTTTTGGTTCCCACTTACTCATTTCTTGCAAATGATACAGCCATGTGCATTACCTGCAGCTTGCGGGCCATTATCACAACCTCATGGTCAGGGGGATTGTATTTGTAACAGTTCGAGAACATGAGTCTGACATCTGCTGCAAATTCCTGAGCATCCTTGTATTCCCGATTCTCGATCTTAACCTGGGGTAGCAAAAATATGATTGCCACTTAAAGCAGGTGAAAAGCTTTGATATTACTTCAATTCTTAAGGCCTTGCATGCCACTTGTATTTACACACTGAAATCCTTTTTTTTTTATAAAGAAAAACAACACTTAACACAACAATCTACCCAGTGTACAAAAAAAAAAAAAACTTTAAAAAGGGACATTAACCATTGAAAACATGCCTTCTGTGTTTATAGGATTTGCTTGTTTAAATGAACAAAGCACTGCACCACATCCTTGGACTACACAAACACTGTTATCTTTTTCACAGGCTATAAGCAGAAAACTTGCAGTTTACTCTGGAATAAAAACAACAATGCAACAATGAAATGTTACAAAAAAGAACAAAAAAAAACAAAACAAAAAAACAAAAAAACAGTGCCCTAGGGAAAGGTTTCTACACAAGCAGATAATAGCAGAATAGAATAATGATGTAGGTAATAGCAGGAGATCCCTCCTGCACCCCCCCCCCCCTATTTCCTTTATATATGACAGAACAGGATAAAACAGAAAATCCATCCATTTAATAAATGCACTTGACATGAAGCAAATTCTCATGCGAGTGTACAAATGTAAAGCAGAGACCTTTTAATCTTTCTTTTCTCATATAGTGAACAAGATCCAATAATGGCTGCAGACATGGAGCTTGTCCTTGGCAGAATCATTATGGCACTATCATTTCTTCTATACAAAACAGACAAACTTAGCTGCCAATTGTTCTTGCCCATGTTCTATGTAGATGTTTTGTCTCCTGCTGCTTTCAGGTGACCCAGTCTATTTCTGAAACAAACTGTTTTCATTTCTAAAGTCTGACGATGTCTTTTTACAATTAGTTGGCACAATGTTTGAGAGGAAAGCCGAGGCTGGGCACAGGCAGAAAAGCCAAATCTATGGAACATTTAAAGGTGTGGAACAGAATGGTGTGTTTATCAGGGTATAAAGTACAAACTGGGAACATCAGATGATTTTTAGTGGAAGGCATGCAGCCCCCCCTTTAATACTACAAAGTTCATGTTTTGCCTCTGGTTTCTATGATATTTAACAGTTTTATTATGATGCAGATACGCTACATGCTACTGCATTAAAGGTTGCATGAATGTGCTATGCACTAAAAATATGTAAGACCACATTTTTTGAGCAAAACACATCCATACAAGAACCCTCACTCACCTTGATTGTGCCCAAGTCCATCGGATGCTTAATAATTTCACAGTAGTCATGCAGCCCGAGGGTCTCCACGTCGACTGGTTTATAAAATGGCCAAGCATATGCCTGATGTTTTTTGGCAAACATTTCCCGAACAATGCCTGCACAATACCGCAGCTGCTCTGTTGTCTTGCTACTGCTGCTTTTCTCTACAGCTGGAGGAGGAGGGGGTGGGGGATGAAGAACAGGTGTAGCAGAAAGCTGAGAGTCAGGCACCTCTGTCTTTTTTGCTGGTCGGGCCTGGCGCCCACTCTCCTTTCGAGGACCACTTCTCGGGGGCTTGGGTTCACTGGGCAGAGGGGATGACTCATGAAGTGGGTCATGGGCAGTGGGTGTTGTGGTGTCTGCTTTCCTCTTTACTCCTTTCTTTGTCTAGGGAGAAGCACAGAATAGTGTTAAGACTTATGCAGAAAAAAATGGTGTGAAGATGGCTCAACAATTACATTTGATTAAATGAAAACTTGGCGAAGTACCTGGATATATATAATACATTAAAGTGGACCTGTCAGGTCCATTTAAAAGACTGTTTTAAAGGGGATCTAAAGGTATAAAATAACAAAAAATAAAAAAAGACTTATTTAAAAAAAAACAAAAACAAAAAAAAAAACTTACCTTATATAGAGAAGAATCTTTACAGTCACAGCATAAACTGTGTTGTAATTATCCAGAACAGAGAAGCCACCAAAAAACTCCTCCAACTTGGTTGTACAGGCCTCACACATCATCACGCTCATTGCATTCTCACTGGCCCCCACAAGGAACGTGATTAACCATTTTTCACCGCCGGTGAACCAAATGGGAGGAGCTTCGCACTGGCTTCTCTGTCAGCCTGCGTGCTGTGAAGCAAGCATCGGGTGCCGGGTAATTACAGCACAGTATATGCTGTGACTGTAACGATTCATCTCTGTATAAGGTAAGTTTTTTAAAAAGTCTTTTTTATTTTATACCTTTAGTTCTCCTTTAAAGAAGGGAGTTGTCTTAGCTGAATCCGATACCAGACTTGAATCTTAAGTCGGATTGGACAAGACTAAATGATGATTAACATTATAGCTTATCCAATCAGATCCCTGCTAGATTGTGATTTAAGGGATTTGATTGCAGGAACGTTAATGTCAATCTTTTTAGCCCCGCCCCCTCCAACTTGAGAGTCAAGTTTGGCATCAGAGCAGAAACAAAGCAAGTAGTTTGCTTCTTTTACTACAGTTCTGCATTCAGCTAAAACAACTCCCTGCTTCTTAAAAACAGTCTTTCAAATGGACCTGACAGGTCCACTTTAAAACATGCTGTTCAATAAATCACAAAATAGATAAACCGTGAATAGCCTCACCTTTGCAGGTTGTGCAGCAGTAGGGATGATTGCAGGGTGATTTGTAAGAGGCTGAGGGACCGGCGTAGGAGCAATTGTAGGCACCACCACATCCTGAGTGATAGGGGGAGAGAATGTGAGGGGTGTCTGCGTAATAGCTGGAGGGCGAGGTGGCTGGGGTCTAGTTTGAGGAGGAGTGGGAGCCCTGGTCACTATAGGAGGCGTTGGAGTCGGAGGCTTGGATACAGCTGGAGGGGGGGGGGAAAAAAAAGAAGGGATCAATATATTTCAAGTTGCCTCACTCGGGACATTTTATTCTGCTTTTTACATTCTCTGCTTCATTTAATGTCTTACATTTTAATAAATGCATGAGGCCCTCTGTCCGTAACCGGTAACAAACAGAGGATATGACAATGCAAGGTATGTGACTATGCTCACACCACTCACTTAGTCATTACCAAGGAGAAACCAACCCAACCCACTGAAGCAAACACATTCTAAAAAGAAACTAAACACTGGTCACTTGTCCAAAATGGCAGACAATGAATACCATGTCACAATGGAAAGTGATTCTACAGGTTTAAAAAGAAGCATGGTGATGGACCATGGTGGTCCTAACAGTTTTGCTCAATTTTGTATTTTTACTACTTTTTTTTATTGTAATCACAAGATCATTGTGATTATCCTCCAAATAGTTACGCCATTCAAAATTGCTGGTGGGGCCCTGGCTTTTGCACCTGTAAACACACTGCAAAATCAAGAGAATACATTATATAGAGATGCTAAGCCAATTAGTTTTGTCTCAAACCAAGTCATCTGAAAAGTCAATTTGTGATACCTAATTCCATATGAAAATAGAATAGTTGGAGTTAACTGATGTGCCGGTTACTTCACGCTAGCTACTAAAAAAAAAAAAAAAAAAAATTAAATATATATATTTCTTTTCATTCAAAACCATTTTGAATAGAAAATTACTTTTAAGGGTTCATTTGCTATGCTTCAACTGTCCTAAGAGGTCACTTCTCAAATGAAGGAGAGATGTCAAGTCTGCAAAATGAATGGTTCACTTTGAAATCCCACTGCTTGAAAACCAAATTAAGATGACTGGGGGATGAGAGTTATACACCAACTAGTTTAAAAGAATCAAAGTTGCAATAATCCACGAGAAGCATGCAATTGATGGCTCAGTGTAAATGCTAGTGCAACTGACTGTCCAAATTACTCAAGTATCAAGCCTGGTAGTATGAAAAGGCCCTCAAATGATTTTGCTAGTCCCTGTCTCCTCTCCTACACACTCTTTACACTGAAAGCTTCATACCAATATTTTTTTCTCCTGTTTTCTCACTTACCAAAAAGTAAACTATACCAAGTGCTTGCTTTCTCTTCATCTGCATACGTCTTACTTTGTACAGTATACACTCAGTCCTCCTCCTATTTATTCCTGACACGGTACAGAATACTAGACAAAACACCTAAAAAGGCTTAACAGAGACAAAAGACACCTAATAGTGCCTTATCAGTGAGAAATCATTTGTGTAGGGAAACAACCCAAACGTACACTAAAAACAATAGTTGGTTTTAAGTGCACAGTGCACAAAAAGTATATAAGGAAAAAACACCCATGAAAACACTCCATGAAAAACAAGGTGCTTCAATATGTGTAATGATTATATTATGCGCTTACCAGATGGTAAGCGATATGGACCTCTAAATCAATAAATTCAACTGGTAACTCTTTCCTCATAGTGAACAATGATTTCATCTCACTTCGGACCCCAAAGTACTTCTTAGTTGAGTGAGTAACTACCAAGGAAAGCTTGCATAGTGTAATACTGATTAATTTATTACAAATAAAACAAAGCTTAACTACTCACAAAAGATGCAGAAAAATATGCGTATAAAACATATAGTAGGCTTCATCAGGAGGTAATGATGAAGATGAAGCCACTGGAGTGGTGAAAAGCATAGAGGATTGTGTTAAGGAGCTAGAGGATCACATTGGAGTGTCCCACAATTTGTTCCTGTATATTGCACCACAGAGGAGTATATGTTTTATACGCATATTTTTCTGCATATCTTGTGATTAGTTAAGCTTTGTTTTATCTGTAATAAATTAATCAGTATTACACTATGCAAGCTTTCCTTGGTAGTTACTCACTCAGCTAAGAAGTACTCTGGGGTCCGAAGTGAGACGAATTCATTTTTCGCTAAGAGGAAGGGGTTACCATCTGAATTTATTGATTTAGAGGTCCATATCACTTACCATCTGGTAAGCGCATAATATAATCATTACACATATTGAAGCACCTTGTTTTTCACAGATTTTGGGTGTTTTTTCCTTATATACTTTTTGTGCACTGTGCACTTAAAACCAACTATTGTTTTTAGTGTACGTTTGGGTTATTTCCCTACACAAATGATTTCTCACTGAAAAAACACTATTAGGTGTCTCTTGTCTCTGTTGCACCTTTTTAGGTGTTTTGTATATGCTTCATTAAAGTGTTGGAAGATCTGGTCTTTCCTTAATTGAAGAGGCTGCAACAATCAAGTTCAATTAGGACTGTGACCTTTAAAGGACTGAACACTTTTCTTTCATTTGAGTTTTGTTTTACATATTATTTTTTTTTTATTATTATTATTATTTTGCATTTGAAGCGCTGCCTTTTTGTGTATGTTTTGTCACATTTTTCTACAGTACAGAATACAATTGTGGGGTGAAGTAGTAAAAGGTGTACAGTGTTAAGTTCTGTAACCATTACATGAGCCAGGTATACAGAAACAAATTCAAATGCATAGGTTTGCTTTAATGACATAGAAGAAAAAAAGCCAACATACGTGGAACAGAAGGTTTTACGGCACTCTTGTCTCCCTGCTGTGAGCCAGAAAGAACCCTTGTTCTCATGGGTGTGATAGAGGCATCTGGGAGAAGAAGAAAAACCCCCCATAAAACTATAATTTATCATTTTATGAGAAATGTAATTTTTTCCTGTTAAACATACTGCAATAGGCACCACTTAATCCCTTGGCTGCATTTCCTTGCATCTGGCATAAGTTCACAGCACTCTGTTATATCTAGTGGTCCAAATCACATCTTCTGCTCTCTACCTTAGCAGAACCTTCCAATTTACAAACTGGATCACTCACTGGGCAAGAGGGAAGCAGTTTGTCAGTGACCACATGCACACAGTGATGCTGTTCTCAGAAGACTACATTTACCAATTGGACCACAAAATAATGTGTTTGTGCAGACAGTGGTTTTGAATGTAACACACAAACATAGTCTAGCTGGTTTCATATCTTAATTTCTACCTGGATCCTTTCTTCCACGGCCACGTCCCTTGCTCTGAACAATTACTATCTCAGTCTCCTCCTGTGGCATCTCTGAGATCTTTTGTAAAAAAAGCTTTTCAAGGGCTTCAGCCATGAGCACTATGTCATCTCCAGGCTACCAAAAAAAAAAAAAAAGACAAGCACATGAAACAGTTTAGGGAACATGTAATTTAAGCATATGTAAACAAAGCCAATTAATGAATCAGTGAAAAACATAACAGATACATATGTGTATAATTTTATTTACATCTTAATCTTAGTAGGTAAACCACTGATAGTTCAACTGGATGGTTACCAATAGTTTCTGGTCCTGGATTAAGGAGACAGGAAACACTTGCAAATTCTATTTGATGTCACTGGGTAAACCAGAGCCCATGAACAACATAAGCTCTGGGAAAACATCTTGGAAAAATAAATATAATAAAAAATAAAAATAATATGGGGCACGGACTGAAGTGAATGATGAATCTCTGTAAAGCACTGCGTAAAATAGTAGCGCTATATAAGAAAGAATAATGATAATAATAAATATTAATAAAGAATAGTCCAGATAGTAAGCTTTTGAGGGCAGGGTCCTCATTTCTGCAGATTTTTTACAATATACCATGCTGTGGCAAAGCTGGTTAAGATGTTGCTTTATCTTGTATATTTCCCTTACTATTTACAATTCTATGAAAGAGGTTCCTTTATGAATAGTAATAAATGATGGTTATTGCAAAAAAAAAAAAAACACAATACAATTGCATACCGCCCGACTTCACATAATAAAATTTTAGAGCGCATAAAACTTTACAGCCCCCACATAACATAAAAGCTGCAGACAATTACCAGCCCAGCAAATGTTGCAATCACTGCATTCATTGTAAACTAGCATGTTGAAAAACGTGAAAGGTAGTATAAAATTAGTCTTTAATTCTTGTTTTCAAGGTACAACAGAAGGTTACATCTGTCAATCAAAATACTTCACAGGTTCCAAACATTATTGTTACAAAGGGATGGTAATGGTCTGTAAATGCTTGTCAGTCAACAGGAGACTGGAAATAAAAACAAAACCAACACTTTCTGCTCACAGTTATCCATTAACCAGCAAATTCACCTTGTTGTAGATATAGCAGTTTGTAAACATTGTGTTGAAGTCCTGGATACATTCTTGGGCATTCCAGTAAAAATAGTTCTCTAGACGCTTCTTAATGGTGCCCATGTCCATTGGGTTCTTAATTATTTTATGATAATCCTACAAAAGAAGATGTGACGAATTAATATTTATATTTGTGCATCAGACTCTGCGCTTGATCCTCTACCTTATATCACCACCTTATATACAGGTTACCAGTCCCAATTTATTCCTACGTGGTCAGTGAGTTTTTTTTCCATAAAACAGTAAGGGGCTTATTCACTAAGGTGCGAATTCGACTGTCAAATTAGTAAACAGTGAATTTCCCATAAAAAATCCGCTACCATTTCCCCATTGTAAAGTCGCAAATATTTTTAGTTAGATTGCGACAATTTTCCCATAATAAAGTCGGGACTGTGACAATATTCTCATTATAAAGAAACAACTGTGATAGTTGCAGCCTATTGCTTGTCTTTATCTGCTGAATTCACACCTATACGCAACAATTCAGACTTTAATGAATAACCCCCTAAATCTAGTTAAATCTATACTATTACTAAATAATGACAAAAACCCTTCTGCTTTTTTAAAGAGCGGTTAATGCCGATTTATCAAACATGTTGTTATGAAGGTATAATGAATGTAAAAATTCAAAATAACCTCAGCACTCATTTCTATTGTATGCACCATGGCTGGCTGCTAACGTAAACACAGAAAGACAATCTGTAAGGTACAACTAAAATGCCAATAATCAGGAAACCACTAGTCTGCAAAAATTGGAGAGGTATGCCAAAATAGCTCATTGCAGACAATAGAGTGCAAAAAAATTGCACATGGGGTACAAAAGTAATCTTAATATTAGAAGTGACGGAGCTAATAATTTGATCCAACCGGAGGCTGGGTTCACACGAGTGTATGATGTGCAGCATATCGTACACTCATGTGAAGAAGAAAAAAGAAAGAAAGAAAAAAATAAGCTGAGCGCGTTTTTCAATTGTACTTACCAGCGACAGTGTGAAGGCTCCCTCAGTGTTAACATCACTTCCTGTGTGTCGCATTTTGGGCGCGGTGTATATACGCTGGCCAAAATGCGACACACAGCTTTCCAGACCCAGCGTATGGGTCTCATATACTCGTGCATCTGGAACTAGGTGAATATCGGCTTTCATTAAGCTGTCTTTTTTTTTTTTTTTTTTTTTTAAACACGAGTGTATGATGCACAGTGCATCATACGCTCATGTGAACCCAGCCTGACAAGGTATCACTACTAGAAATAACTGACCATACATGTACCATTTTCAACACCAGGTAACAGTTAATCTGGCTGATTGTTACTTTGGAAGCCTGCTACAACCCACTCAGTCACAAAAGATGTAGATTAGATCAATTAAATCTTTAGCATATTAGAACACCCCTACAACGAGCATCATGACCTAATGGGACACCTGATCTTTCCTTCCACAGATTCACATGCAAAGTCAAAGGGGGAGACCAAACTTGAATATAAAGTAGGCAAAATTAGGTCAGAATGAATTTAGACAAAACAAAAAAATGCCTCATTCTGCTAATGTCACATGGGTAATAAAGATCTATTACAAATATATTTTATTAGGCGTTCTTAGACTCATTTCTGGGGCTTTATTACCAGATGACAGGTTCACTTTACATTCAAGAGCTTAATTTTAAGTTTATATAAAATATTCTACCCACTCAACCCAAACCATTAACAAGATGTAATGAAACTCATCTGCCCTCGTTTCTAATTGCTGTATTCTCCACAAAATATCTTCCTAAGCCTACACATGTACTGGTCCACACATCAACTAAAACTCACTCCATCTTGTTTAGAACCTAGGCCAGTGGTTGGTGCTGAAAAGGTGATGTCACTCACCAGCACCGTTCCCCAAAGCAAACTAAGGTAACAAGGGAAACTACAGTAACAAGAAAGATTATAAAAAGTGGGGTAATTTACTTTAGAAAAAAAACAAACAAATTGGGGTGACCTAATAACCACTAGTAAATATATCAAAGACTAAGACAGAGAGCTATCTCATAATCTATTTATAACATTGACTGTAAGTAAAACCACTATGTCTAGAGCATGGGTCCCCAAACTATGGCCCACGGGCCGGATCCGACCCCCTGAGGCCATTTACCCGGCCCCCGACGTCAGGGCCAGGCAGGGAGCTGCAGAAGGGGGCGCAATTGCCGCCTTCCTTTTCCCTACCTACCTCATTCCCGGCGCGGCTCCATCTGCTGTAACGATTACAGTTACAGCGCTTCTCTCTCCCTCCCCGGTGCATAGTGATGATGTAACTACACATCATCAGGAAGCAGCGGTGGGGGAGGAAGTGAAGAGCGGTAACTGTAATCATTACAGCAGACGGAGCCGGCCTCAGATAAGGTAGGGATGGAAAAGGAGGGGAGCACCAGGATAGTGTCCCCCCTTCAGAGGACACTGAATTAGGAGGGGTTGTGTGGGCAGGCAGCAGCACAGTGGGGGTTGTGGGAGCAGGTAGCAGCACAGTGTGTAGGGGGGAAGGCAGCACAGTGGGGGGGGTTGTGGAGGAAGGCAGCACAGTGTGTGAGGGGGAAGGCAGCACAGTGGGCAGGGGGTTCTGGGGGCAGGCAGCACAGTGTGTGGGGGGGGAAGGCAGCACAGTGTGGGGGGGTTGTGGGGAAAGGCAGCACAGTGTGGGAGGGGGGTAGAATTAACATAAAAAAAACAAGTGTTAAAATTCTTACCTTATAGTGAGCCGATTGATTACAGTCTCAGCATGGGCTATTAGAGTTGTATATAGGTAAAGCGCCCTAGAATGTTTTCCCAACCGTTGTATAAATATTAAACGTGTATATACAAATTATATAGAGGAAAAAAGTCTCTCAGTCCAAGAACCAAGTACTCATCAGTTAGGTGATGTTGGTCTTGATTAAAACCAATCCAATTTTCTGCGCTTGAACCAACTGGAGGTAATCTGCCCAGTACCTCTTCACATGTAGGTAAACTCAAAAATCAATTCTGGATGGACTCAGAATATGGATGGCAGCGCTGAAATATGTGAAAAACA